>JBAJNP010002118.1:0-15193 GCA_036877545.1 Yasuhikotakia modesta | reverse complement strand
TGCTCAAGGGCACTTCAGTTGCTATCTGCCGGTGCTGGAATCGAACCAGCAACCTACTGATTACAAGCCCAACTCCTTAACCAGTAGACCACAACTGCCCCCAGTTGTTAAGGCCACCACCCACAAAGAAGTCTTCAGTGTCCTGCCTCAACGACTACCGTCCCATTGCACTTACGCTTGTCATTATGAAGTGCTTCGAGAGGCTCGTCTTGACGCACATTAAGACCCTGCTTACCACCTCACTGGACCCCCTGCAATTTAGCTACTGCCCCAACCGCTCAACAGATGATGCCATAAATACTACCCTTTATCTGGCCCTCACCCACCTGGACAATTAAAACACATATGTTCAAATGCTGTTCATAGACTTCAGGTCAGCATTCAACACCATCATTCCTGACTGAAAAGCTGAACCTGCTGGGCCTGAACACCTCCCTCTGCAACTGGATCCTGGACTTCCTGACTGGGAGACCTCAGTCAGTCCGGTTCGGGAACAGCACCTCCAGCACCACCACACTAAGCACTGGTGCCCCTAAGGGCTGTGTGCTCAGTCCATTGTTGTTCACTCTGCTGACTCACGACTGTGTTGCAATGCACAGCTTAAACCACATCATCAAGTTCGCTGATGACACGACCATGGTGGGTCTCATCAGCAAGAGAGATCAGTCAGCATAATGAGAGGAGGGGAAACAGCTAATAGACTGGTGTATAGCCAACAACCTGTCTCTAAATGTTGACAAAACCAAAGAGATGTTGTTGACTTCAGAAGAGCACAGAAAGACCACTCTCTGTTGAACATCGGTGGCTCCCCTGAGGAAATTGTAAGGAGTGCCAAGTTTCTTGGAGTTCACCTGATGGAGAACCTCTCCTGGTTGTTTTTTTGCTGCGGTGCCCAGAACGCAGTTGGAGGATCGGTGCTTTGCTCAAGATGATGGCCCTCAGATCCTGCTTTGATTCCTCAGGCTTCGAGGAATAGCCCTGCAACAACCGCATCCTTAACAGGGACTACGGGTTGCAACGCTCAACTTCTGTGTCTGCCTATGAGAGGAGCTTTTGCATGGCTGCTGCTCTCATCAAGGGCAAGAGAACGACAGGGGAGGAACCCCTAAAAGGCCTCAGTTTGTTTGCGGGCCTCCTGAATCCTAAACCTTTAAGGATAATGCCTTAAAGGTTTTAGGGGACAGGTATCTAGCTAGCGCCACCCGGGGCATAACCTTATAACCATGTTCAGCTAGCCCTTAATATACGTGCTGAATAAGGTTTACCCCAAAATCTAGAAATATTTGAATAGAGCTCTTCAAAAAAGGGGAGGCCCCTGCATGGAGGTGCAAGCTGACTTTGAAGGAAGTGTTTATCTAACAAACTTTTCTGTATGTGAGCCTACTGATCGGCAGGCCAGCTGGTGATTAGCTTAGCAACCACCCTAGTAATAACCTCCACTAGCTCCCCATATTTAGGGGACACATATGAGCTTGCACTGCTCTCTACCTCCAGTTCTTCTGTGAAGGAGAGGCAAAGAGAAGAGCCCTCTACGGGGAAGTAATCGCAATGTGGGCTTCTGAACCCAGAGAGACAGTGGGGGATCTAGTGGGTGAGGAAAGAGTTTGACACGGGCAGCACCCGTCCCAATTTACTCCATTACATCCATCTGTGAACCCCACAAAATGCATCCCCTGCTCTGCCTCAGCAGAAGCGGGACCAGCACCACGAGAAACATTTACGAAGGCTCCCTCCTTGAAGACAGCCCTACAGGAATGAAACGTGCGCATAGGCACATGCTCGCAATGCACACAGTCAGCCCCCTCAAGAGCTGACTGGGCATGCTTCGCTCCCAGGCAAACAACACAGCCTGAAATGTTGCTCACTTCCCCCTCTATCACTCTTTGTTTATGCTTTTGGCATGATAACTCTAAAAGCACAGAGACAGAGTGTTTTGCTGAATGAGCAAAGCTAACCCTAGCGGCATTTTGCATGTGCGTTTTATAGGTTCCTGGTCATGACGTCTCCCGCCTGTGATGACGCGCCCCCCAGTTTGTGGGTTTCCTTTCTCATAAAAGGTGCATAAATACATAAAAGGTGCATAAATACATAAAAAGTGTGTCTGTTCAGACATGTCCATTGCTTGGCGTAATGAAGACCCAAGAGTCCTCTCTTGCCATTCTGGGATCTGTGTCAGACTTGAGGATTTCTGAGGCCATATGGAGGGTTGAGGTTGTCTTTGAGGACTTGGTTGAAGCTCAGTGGATGATGACCAGATCCTTTTAGCTGGTGGTTGTATACGAGGGGCTTGTGGCATAGTGTTTTTTTGGGGTGCCTCATCATCGGTGTCATAAAGATCCAGCAGCCGCCGGTTTCTTCTTTAGAGAAGGCAAAAAAATGTTTTTAATGATATTTAAGTTTGATGAAGCAAAAAAATGGCACGTCCATGAGAAGATAATATTTAGGGACAAATTCAGCTTAAGTAGTAAGATGTGTATGATCAGTGACATGAATATTGCTTTGCCCAATCTTCAAGGACCTTTTAGACAAGCCGGTGTGTATTTTGCATATCTTACGTTTTGGTGGCCTGTGGGTCTCAGGCTCTGCCTCAGACTGGAGATCAGACTGCTGCTCGGCAAATGGCAGCTTCCGACGAGCTTCACTATAGTTTTCTATCAAAGACAGAATTGAAACATCAAAAGACATCTGAAGTTTGTTTGTTATTTAATGCTTTGAATTAAATGTATTGTATACAAAAAGCATTTATACATACCTGCAGTATACATAATTTTAACTTTATAAGCAGACCAAGAGTCTTTTGGTTGCTCTAAACACTTGGCTGCCCTCTGAATTCCTTTAACCTATGTATGGCGGCCATAAACAAATACTATTCTTTACCCAGACTGCAGGCACAACCTCCACTTCTTGGGTAACTTGGGCACCAGTGTTGGCCCTCTTTTCAGGCTGAGAATTAATTTCCTTCTCCAAAGATTTAATACAGCAGTTTGAATTTCACCTCCACAGGGGTCGTAAACATAAGTGGGTGGTCCTCCGGTGGGCTGGGTGACCTCATACCACGACTGTGCAGACCGATTGATGTTTACAGTACCGCGAGAGCGATTCAAAAGAATGTGGAACATTCGGCTCTCGACTCTCTCTCGCAGTATGTTGATTGTTTTGAACTTTGAACACGTCTGTTTTTTGTTGTAAGAAGACATATGGTGCTATATTTTATAGTTATATTTTTTACCATTCCACAAAACATTTTACCACAGTAACAGATTCATCAAGGATTGTATTTAACTTTTTGTTAAGTTTGTCAGATTGTCAGACAGTGTCTTAGGATTTGATTTGTATTTGCTGCATTTTAATGAACAAGCCATTATAAACCTATATGAAGTTGGTGCTTAAACCATTTAGGTATAAACATCTATTCAGTCCGTGGCTGTAATCACAAGACATTCAAGGTGTGGTTACACCCTTGATTCAGACTTTTATCTTAAGAACGATGCTGCATACTGAACAATCCTTCATGTTGAAACATTTCATTGTTTTGTTTTTATTCTGCACATTGACACCTTGTTTGCTGAAGTGCCCATTAAGCTAATCTTGTCAACAGCGCCATCAAATCACAAAAACACATTACCTCCTTAGAATTAATTTGTTTTATCACTCATTTTAAAATAGCATAGAAAGTATTTTTAATCAAGCACAAACAAATTTTAACTACATCAAGCACATTATTTTTTATTTTTGTTAGGGGTTAGGGTTTCTTTAAAAAGTAAAGAGGTTCTTTACTCTTTGGCTAACCAAAGTTTGCAGCAGACTTTTCTTTTTCTGGTGAAACAAACTCCAGCCAAAAAGCCATTTGCTTTTTATTTCTTTTGGTTGGTCAAACTCATGCCAGAGCTCAGCCTAAAGCTGTTTCACACAAGACTGTGAAAACGACTGGGCCAGAATTACGCCAGAAGGGCCTAAAGTAAGCCAGATCTTGCCCAGATGTTGTTGCTATCTGGGTCGTGTCTAATTAGTGAAAGGCTTTTATCATCTACGAGTCTTATCAGTTCAGCATAACAGTCAGCATTCTTCAGTCTATCTTTGACTAATTGTTCAGCGTTAGCATCAGTATGCTCATGCAGTATAGTCTCTTTTAGCTTTAGACTGAGCATATATCCAAGAAATCTTGTTTCCCAAAGATCATATTTATCTTCCGATCCGTCAAACATAAACTGCGGCGCTAGAAATCCTGACGCTGCTTGCCATTTTTATTTTTTTTATTTTACACGCGTAATACGTCGCATTAACTTACTCAAAGATGATCGTTTGTCTCAGACCCTGGGCCCATAACCTGTTGAGCTTGCGTGCGTAGCTCCGCGGTATCACAAAGACAAAAGAACGAATCGTCTGAACTGTATTTTATTCTAATGTTTCCATGCTCTCTCTATACAACATGTGACTATGACAGGAAAACTTCCGTATCAACAACGTAGTCACGTTATGGACGTAAACAAAATGACGTTATTATTACAATATTATAATAGCTTAAAAAAAACAATTAGGCATTTTTGTACAATGAGTAAGAGTGTAAATACTTTAACAAGATAAGATCGGAGGGGCAGTCATATTTCGGAGGCGCTGAAAAATAGCTGAGATGGTTTTGTGTCTGCATGTGAAGTGAAGATTTAAAGATGACTTGGCCTGTCATGCTTCATTTGAACTCATTATTTTTTTATTATGAAATTATTTTTAAATACAGCTGTCACAAATCCGGTCTCCGTGTTCCCCTCTGCTGGCCGCCAGCGGGAACCGTCACCGGAGTACTAATGAACTACATTACCCATAGGCCCCGAACGTGGGCCACGCCCATTCCAGGTGTACCGTATCAGTCACTGAATTCAGACTCTTTAAAGACTCAATGCGAACTCTGAAACGTTTCGAAGTCTTGTTTTGCTATTGCTAACGTTTCTGAGCGGTTCCTCTTGTGTTTGTTTATGACTGTGTGTTACCTGCGATATTTTTACACGCCTGTATTATTGATTACGATTTTGGATTATCTTTGCTGCTGTTGTTCGCTTGTTTTTACCCTTGCCTGTTTGACTACGCAAATAAAGTGCTGCACATGGATCTACTGTCTCAAGGCTCTTCGTTACTATAGGCAAGCAAGCAGGAAGACGGGGAGCGTACAAGCTCATTGCATTCTGCGTTCAAGTAAACTTTCTCATGTGTAAATTTTATGACATAAACCAAATTATAATTTTGGCAAAAAAACTTTAAAATTGATTATGGCTTTATAGTGACCAAATATTGGTTGTGTTCTAATGTTTTAAGCAAACATACATAATGTATATTGAATGTAAATATAAATGTATAATTTTTCATTTTAAATATATTAAAAAATATATTTTTTTGAGATTGATTTTCAAAGCTTATTTGAGGTCTAAGTGTAAAGTTTGTCAGATTTGTCTTCTAAAATTATGCAGGAGGAGAATAGTTAACAGGTAAATAACATTATTGTTAGAAGCATACTGTAGCTCAGAATGCTGTCTTAGATTAACAACTACAAGGTTGGAGATCTTAGAGCTAGAAATTTGTTTAAATCCCTAATTCTGAATATGAGCAAAAATATAATACAATAGCTGTGTTCATTAGACATGAGTAATTAGGGACCGAGCACTAAGCGTGCGAAGTCCCTATTGTTTCTGTGTTGTTTATTATTATTATTATTATTCTCCCACTTTGATCGCACTTTTGAGGGTATTAACATCCATGACAACTCACCAGATTTTGCACACGCACCAGCCCCACCGGAACTCGGCGTCTATTAGAGGTTTTGAAGTTAGGCGGGGCAAAATAGCTCCATAGCGTCACCTAAACTTGCCCAGGGCACTACGGTTAACGTACATGTACCACTTTTGGTAGGTCTCTTGGAGCGAACCTCTAATCCCAACAGGCGATTATTTATTTTTAATTAAATCTGGATTTTTATTATTTTTGACAAATTCCACGCGTCATACTTTAACAGACTCCTCCTAGAGTTTTTATCCAATCATCAAAATCATGGCCTAAACACATCTAGAGTGTAATATTCAGTTACGGTTATAGCGCCACCTGTAGTCAACAGGAAGTGGTGTGTTTTACACAGGAAGTAGCATATTTTACACTACGATTAACATATGCTTTTGCCCACAAATCACTGTTATTAAAACCAACACGTGGCTGTGGCACTGGGTGGTGCTGGCACTGGTGCGAAGTTAAATTCATAAGAACTGTGACATGAATGAACATTGAATCTCCAAGATTCAATTTCAATTACGTGCATTGTTGCAACAGGTAGATGCTTGAAAATTATCTTTTGCACAGTACTGTATATCAGCAACATTGTATTGTAAGACTACAGATGCTGCAGAAGGGATTACTTTTGCATGTCTTTGCCTAAATGGTAGACAAACTGCATATGTGGTCAGGACTGTCAGGCAGTGGTACATGAAAGTGGCTGTAATTTCATTAACCATGAATTGGTGCTTGTGTATGGTGTTTTAGAGAACTTTGCAGAAATTAATCTCACAAAACAAGTTGTAATATTGTAGCCTGTGTCTAACAGGACCAACCATCATTTGTTTGTCATTTTGAAACTTCAGTGATTATTCATTATTGTAATTATTTTTTTTTAAGTCATGTATTTTATACAATGAATTTACTTGCAAATAAACAAAATAACTTAACAAATTTACCACAAGAAGTCACCATCACCTGAGTGTCTGACTTCTTTCCCAGACTCTATTTCTCATAAACCTCAGAACCCTGGCAATGTTTAACCTATAACTGTTTCCCATTAACTTGTTTATGTAACTGTGATTCCATACTCTGTCTTTGTGAAATCTTGTTTTGCCCCCAAACATTTGAGTGTTTCTCTTCCTTTATTCCCTAACTGTTTTATTCATTCATGATTCCCTGCTTGGCCTTATTATTTTGCCTTGTTTTTCCTTGATACTGTTTGCAGCCTGTCCTGACCATGTACATGTTAATGCTTCTGTTTCGAGACAAGGGCTAAACAATGTGCTGGTTGCCCATCAGCATTAACTCAATCATCTAACATAAAATGTAAGGGCTTAATGCTTTAGTTAAAACTGTATGTCAACCAACAACCTGTAATATCCCAGGCTCAGGACCCACATACCTTTTGTGTGCTCATTAGTAACTGGCAGAGCTATGGTGGTGTGGACCATTGGCAACTCATCTTTTTCCTCATTCAACAGCTTTCTGCAGTGTTTTTATGAAATCTTTGAATGCCCAGAGGAAGGCAAGAGAGATAGAGACCAGTTGTTAAACCTTCATCAGGGTAAGAGCACAGCGGCTGATTATGTTCTTCCTTTGCACACTCAGACATTGTGGGTCAAGTATGTGTTAAAGCTGCTGTTCTGCAATGGGCTAAATTTAGAGCAAAATTTAGAGAGTTCGGATGAGCCGGAAAAGTAACTTGCAGAGGGGGCAGTTGTGGTCATGCAATAAGTCTTATATCAAGGAGGAGCTGGCCAAGGGATTCCTTTAACCATTTACCTCCCCAGTCTCGGGTGGGGTTTTCTTTGGGCCCTGATAATTAATGCATGAGACCTTCATCCTTCTTTTATTTACAGATGAGATTACCATTAAGTTTGCTTCTCTTGGTACCTAGTTTTGGCTGCTGTTGAAACATCTTTGTACGACCAAGTACTTCATCAAGCTTGACTGTATTTTTCACGACCAGAGGACACTATGAATATTGGGTCTTGTCAACAGTCCCCCGGTATTCCAGGCTTTCACTAATGACATAATACACTAACTTACATAATACACTTAACAGATGGGTCAAACTAAATGCCTCAATCAGAAACTTGTCTGGTTTATCAGATTCTACTGCAGTCAGAAGCAGGAAGACTGGAGTTGCTACCTGTTTTGTGTTGAATACACACAGAACTCCCTCCACACACCTTTAAGAAGCCTAATTTTGTTTCAGTGTGTCCTTGGTCAAAAAGTCAAAATGATTTCAGCCATGTGCAAGTTCACAGTAAAACTCAAAGATTCAAACAACTTTTCTCCAGAACCAAGGTGCTGCAGTACAACACAAAACTAAAATGTCAATGCAAAAACTAGAGTGTACAAGGTATAGACACAAAACTATTTACATAAAGTGCAATCAGACAGCACAAGACAGTAACACAGACCAATATACACTACTATACAAAAGTGATTGCAGTGATTTACGTAAGTGCAAATATTAAAAAATAGTGCAATGGTGGTGGTGTGATATACAATAAGTTATTTTTGTTTTGGAGCCTGATGGCATGGGGGAAGAAACTGTTTCAGAATCTGGTTGGGAGGAACTGAACACTTCTGTACTGTTTACCAGATGGCAGGAGGGTGAAAAGTGTGAGGCATGTTGTGGGGTCATCCACAATGCTGGTGGCTTTGCAGATGCAGTGTGAGGTGTAAATGTCTGTGATAAAGAGGAGAGAGACCCTGATGATATTTTCAGCTGTTCTCACTATCCGCTTAAGGGTCTTGTGGTCTGAGACAATGCAGTTCCCAAACCAGGAAATAATGCAGCTGCTCAGGATACTCTCGATTGTCCCTCTCTAGAACACTGAGGATGGGTAGGGGGAGATGTGCTTTTCTCAGCCTTCCCAAAAAGTACAGGCAATGCTGGGATTTTTTTTAATCTCCTGCTGTTCCCGATCCAGACTGACTGAGGTCTCCCAGTCAGGAAGTCCAGGATCCAGTTGCAGAGGGAGGTGTTCAGGCCCAGCAGGTTCAGGTTTTCAGTCAGGTGCTAAGGAATGATGGTATTGAACATCATTCAAACAAAAGTGTTTTTATTGTCCAGGTGGGTGAGGGCCAGATGGAGGGTGGTGTTTATGGCATAGACACAGCACCTGGTCATTTGGAGGAGGGGTGGTCTTCCTCGCTGTTACACCATTTTGTGCCTCAAACCGAGTGTAGAAGTCATTCAGTGCATCAGGAAGGAAGGCATTGCTGTCACAGGCAGGTGGTTTTGACATGTAGTTGGTGATAGCCTGTATTCCCTGCCACATGTGTCTCTGCTCTGGATTGTCTGAGCATGTGCACTTTGCCTCTCTGATCGCCCGGGACAGTTTGATCCTCACTGTTCTTAGGGCCACTTGGTTGCCTGCCCTGTAGTCTGAGTATCGGTGTCTCAGCACGCACCTCCACGGCTTCTGGTTGGATGGTCTTGGAAGTTGTGACATCAACAATGCACTTGCTGATGTAGCTGGTCACTGATGTTGCATATTCCTCCAAATTAGTGGAGACACTATCAGTTGCTGCTTCCCTAAACATGTGCCAGTCAGTGTGTTCTATGCAGTATTAGCATGTTTTAGATTGGATCAGATAAGCATGTTTTCCCCCTTGTTGCAAAGTCCACATTCATCTGCAATGTGCCAATCTGGGACCAATCTGATTCCCAAAAATTCCCTGTTCAATGCATCTGGATCTCCACACATGATTTCTACCTCCTACTATCATGAGTCTATTTAAAATACTAAGACAAATTACCCCTGTGTCATACCGCCTGGACCAACTGTCTGATAGGGAAGAAGAGAGAGAAGATAGACCAGTCCCTCATCCATCAGTCTCCCACCCATCATTGTGGACAGCGACAATGTCAGACTTGCTTTGTTTTTTTGTTTTTTTTTGGTGACCTCTTGTAGTCATTTTGGAAGCTTAAATTTGACCCATTTATTATTTAATAAAATTTGTTTCAGGTGTGTTTTTTGAAAGGTATGTCTGTGTTAAGTTCCTAAGCTTCTCGGGTGTTTTCGTCTGAGCTTCTTTCGTCCGAGTGTTTTTCTTTTTTATGTCCTGTCTAGTTTTTCTAGTCTGGGTGATTACACTGTGGTTTTGTTTTCTGTTTATACTGTTTATTTTGTTTTTTTCTTGTTAGCTTAATAAAAGTTAAAAAAAAACAATACTTCAGAATTTTGTTACTGCATTTCACTGTCCTCCTATGTCTTGGTGTTAGGGTGTTGGCTCTTCACGTGCGCGGCCCGATTTGAGACCCGCTGTACCAAGTCCAGTCTCAGCCATCACCCGAATACTAATGGACTACAATTCCCATACAATTCCCATTCCACCATACCTCGGACCATGCCCCTCTCAGCTGTTTCTCATGTGTAATCAAGAACGCTATATATACTCACCAATCCATGAGAACATTGTGAAGTCTTGTTTTGCCCTTGGTAAACAGAGTGTTTTTCCTGGACTGCTACTTACCTGTTGCCTACCTGTTTGTTACCTGCCTGCAATCTGACTTGTGCCCGTTTCCTGGATTACTCTTGTTGATTGCTGCCTGCCCCGATTATCTGCCTGGACTGAGTTTACTATTTAAGTTACCTCTATTGTCCAGTTTGCTTGTGTATGACCTCTGCCTGTTTGACCTTGTTTAATAAATTAACGCTGCAATGGATCCTCCGTGTCCTGGTCCTACGTTACATCTGCACAGACAGATAAGGCTTATCTAGTTATCAAGAGAAAAAGTGTTTAATTGAAAAAGTGAAAATTAAATGTTGCTACCTAAGTTTGATGGCACATTGTCTTATGGTAGCGTGTACTTATTTGTTAATCTGGTGATTGTAGTAAAAAAAAACCTAGGATGTTTTTAGATTTCCGTGCTAATATGTGCAACCCTTGCTGTTTTTAGGGCTTTTTTATCACGGGACATACTGTTTATCTGTTAATTGAAAAACTTCCAGGTTTGTTTTTCTCCATTTTCAGTCTGGGTTACCTAGGTACACCACCCTTTATACATGGTGCGACAGTATTGAGGATACTAGTAAAGCTTGTGGTTAGCAGTTTTGGGTGTGTTGACTATATTGCATAAAGCTGTCTTTAGCATAATGTTTCCGCCCTTTCAAAAGCATGGGGCATTATGGTTGACATCAGGGATTTTAATTGTCCATTAAATTAGATTGTGGTCCGTGATTTCATCACATTGGGGTGAGATATCTGTATCTTTGGGGTCAAGACCAGGTTTATGCAAGTCTCAAAATTAGATCTAGAATGTGATTGAAGTGATAGGTGGGTAAAGTAACATTTTGTGTGATTTAACAGCATGTTAACAGCATGTTAAATCCCTGCATGCAGTCCCTGGAGCATCATGTACAACATCTACATGAATATTGAAATCTCCAACAATTAGAGCTTTATCAACAGACACCAGTAGTTTGGTTAGAAAGTCAGCAAATTCCTTTAGAAACTCAGAACAAGAGGTCTATACAGTTACCAGCACAAAGGAAAGAGAAGATTGTTTCCTTATGTCTGATAGTGTAACTTTAAACACCAATAATTCAAAAGAGGTAAAACGATGATCTAAAGTCTGTGAAACCCTTCAAAATCTATATAGATAGTGGCAACACCACCACGTTGGCCTGCCAGATGGGGCTTGTTCTGATAGTGGTAGCCTATCAGAACAAGGTAGTGTAGGCTACAAGTCAAATGGCTTTATCCATGTTTCAGTAAGACAGAATAAGTCAAAACTATTGTCTGAGATCATTTAATTTACAATTATGTTAAGGAGCCCCAGCTGTAGAACGTGTTTACTTCTCTCATATTGTTATTTTCTGCATTAATTAAGAAAACATTTTGCCAGGTTTATTATTTTTCCTCACTATCCGGGGAATATACATAGTCTTTATTTGTTTAACCGTACATATGTTTTTATTTGTCAATTGAGCAAAAAAGCAGCAGCTAAGAGTAAAGTGTCCGTTTGCATGAATGGTCCTGGCGATGTTATCTGACATCAGAATAGCTCCAAATCAGCTGGGGTGCATGCCATCCGGACGGTAAGATCCCAGTCATCCAACTCTGCCTTTTTTCATAAACTTTTAGAAGTTTATGCTTCTATTTTGTCTTGATTATCAGTTTCTTACTGACCTTGCCTGTGTTACTATTACTGCTGCTTATTAATAAAATGTATTTGGATCCCAACTCTGTTGACTTGTTACACATTCAATAATAATACTGTAAACTGTAAATACTGTAAACTTAAAAGTGAATTCTGTAAATGGCTATATGACACTATATTTTGTACAGTATAAAAACATTAAATCTATGGAGTCCTCATAAACCACATATGCAAGTTTGTGTGTTGGTATAAGCACATTGAAGAGCTTTATTTGTCACTTCCTTTCTTTCTCCAATCCAGAGCCAAAGATCATTCTCCACACTGACTCTTTAACTTGGACGCAAATAATCATTTACATTTTACATTTATTCATTTGGCAGATGCTTTTATCCAAAGCGACTTACAGTGAATTCAATGTATACACATTTTTTTTTCTTATCAGGACTTGCCTTCCCCTCGGATCAAACCTACAACCTTTGTGGTGTTATCGCAATGCTCTACCAGTTGAGCTAACAGGAAGGATGGATTACTCTATTTAATCTCTTTCTCTCTTCTTGTCTTTCCAATTCACTCCATCTAACAATAATAAATTATACCCAATTATCCTAACCTATCCTATTAACAAACATTTTTTTTCCATTCAGTTTAGCCAAGAGAACCCGTTCAGTTGAGAAAAATTTACATCTATTCTTTAATCTAACAATCTTCCCCTTTACAAGCCCAGTGTCAAGGTTCACTCATCATATTGTGGAACAAGAGCATGACATCACTATTGTTCAAGTTTGGACATTCAGTGACTTCAGAATGTGTGACTTGAGTATGTATGAATAGGGTGTGCTAGTTGTTGCATTAATGTTGCACGCAAGGTAAAGGTAAACTACTGCTGTGTTGTTCTTTAGTGCTTACTACTATCTGAACAAATGTTGCTTGGCCTGTATATTGTGCCACTACATGACAACATGACACTCTACAAAATGTACAAATGTATATAATATAAATTATACAAATCCCTTAGTTGTTTCTTCTAGATAGCAGTGAGCAAGTGAAATAAGCTTCTTAAGACAGTAAAATCTTGCTTACTGTCACGGGTTGCTGTGTGACTAGAGAAGAAACAGAGATTCCAGAATCCAGAAATGGTTTATTTACAACCATCAAAACCAAAACGTTGGAATAACTTTACAATAAGATAACACGGGTAACACGGGACAAAACCATAGAGTTCACGGGGGAGCGTGACACTTACATCATTTCCTTGCCTACAACATCATCATGTTTGTGAAAACTACAGTACATTGTAAGTCCTTCTCATAACACAGCCAGGATTGTAAACATTATTATACTGTCCTTATTTTACTGTCAGATGCATGATTACAGTATTGCACCTGATGGAGTCACTGGAAGAGCTGTCGACAGTTCTTCACAGACCTTTAGTCAGTTTACAATTTCATAACTATATAAACAGGTTAGTTAGGTAATTATTTCATTTCATAGGCTGTCACTGATGAGGCAAGTGCAAATGATAACTGACATGACATTAACCCTAAAGATTAGGGTGCCACAGTACTTCTCATTAGCCCTTGAGGGCGTCATATAGGATCCTTCTCTCGAACCTGAGAGACCACCACATGTTGGTCCTCTGGGACTAGATGCCATGGTTCAGGCATGGCCGGAGCTATTATATTACACATTCCCTCCTATTGCCCTGCTCCCCGGAGTTCTAGAAAGAATCCGCCGGGATGCAGTATCTGAGCCAAGTATGGTTCTTGGATCTCGTATCTCTCCTGGATGGCTGTCTTTGGAAGATCCCCTTGAGGATCTTCTGTCTCAGGCAGAGGGTGCTAATGTCCATCCTCACCTATACCAGAAGAAGAGGGGGCACACTCTTAGCACACTCTTAGCATCCTTCAATCTGGAGCTCCTTCTACAAGGAAACTGTATGCCCTAAAGTTGAAACTGTTCACTTTTTGGTGTAGAGACCGGCAATTTGACCCAGTTGACTGCCCCGTTGGTACAGTCCTGGAATTTTTGCAGCCATCTCCAGTGAGCAGACACCCTTTTGTCATACGTTTCCTCCGGTGCGTTGAGGCTGAGGCCTCGAGTGTGATCCTGAGCCCCTCCTTGGGACCTGCCCGTAGTACTTCAAGATTTATGTGCTCCTCCTCCTCCTCTTAGATCTCTGATCTACATTTTTTGGCCAAAGTGGCCTTCTTTCTATCTGTCATCTCTCTGAGGAGAGTCTGTGATCTTTAGGCCCTTTCCTTGGCCCCTACATATTTAGACTATGCGCCCGGTTTGGCCAAAAAACTTCTATACTGTATGTAACAGGAGGCACAAAAATTACAGCATTACAGCAAATTGGCATTGGTTCAAGTCAGAGTAGGGGTGTAATAAGTGAATAAAAACCTGCAATTTAAATGTGTATCAGAAAAGTGTGACACAGAAGGATGTATTATAGTTACACTGATGGAGATACAAGGTAGGTGCCACATATTGGCTAATACATATGCACCAAATGGCGACAAGCCTGCCTTTTTTGCTGCTTTAGAAGATATCCTGAGTCGTTTTGAAGACTATCCAATTATATGAGCGGGAGATATGAATGTGGTTTGAAAAATACTGTTTTAGTCTTGATGCTGAAGAGTGTCTCTGGGCCTCATTGATGCTTGGAGGGTGCCTCATCCATCGGACAGAGATTATACTTTTCTCATCTCCACATAACACATATTCACATATTGATTTTTCATGTTACCTTCTATGTTCATCTGTACAATTGGCAACATACTAATTTCAGGTCATGCACCAGTATTTTTAGACCTTACACCATTGGACATTATTAAAAGATCATATAGATGGAAGTTTAATTCCACTTTGTTAAATACCCCAATATTTAAAGATTTACTCAAAAACGAAATAGATTTTTTATTTATCCATTAACCTAAATTCAGCTCCATCAGTGGGTGTTTTTTTTCCCTTTTTCTTTTCTTCTTTTCGTCTATACCTCTGTCTACTGTCTCTATAAAAAATAGGGGGGTGGACAACTGCACTTGTTTACACATGCTATACTAGTCTAGGGAAAATGGTACCATGCTTATAAGACTGTTGTTTTTTTTTCAGTTGATGCACTGTTTCTATTGTTCCTTCAATTGTCGCTTTGGATAAAAGTGTCTGCTAAATGCATAAATGTAAATGGGTGTGGCATGGGAGGCACTTAAGGCATACAGGTCCTTTTCAGAAAATTATCATATTGTGATAAAGTTCATTATTTTCTGTAATGTACTGATAAACATTAGACTTTCATATATTTTAGATTCATTACAC
>JBAJNP010002117.1:20517-51581 GCA_036877545.1 Yasuhikotakia modesta | reverse complement strand
AAATAGCAGCCTAGTTATACATCACAGGATGTCCACTCCTTCTATGGTAAAACTTCCTCCTCAGGATACCAGCTTTATCCAAAAATGTGCTGTTTAAAGCATGCGGCGAGACCAAAATACAAATGCATGGGTACTATTAATACTGGCCACACTAGGAGGGGAGTATAATAACTGCTTCTGTGGTTTATCACTACTAGATTTAGTTTGGTTACTTTTGTTCTGGTACTGTCTGGTATTGTTCTGGTTAACAGACCTCAGCCCATGACCATAAATGGTTAATAAGAAGGAGAATTGAGAAGAAAGTAACAGTAGTTGGGCTTTATGGAGGAGGAGTCTGTCAAGCTCAAAGACAAATGTGACATCATCTCTCATGGGAGTCTCAATGTTTCTGTTAATGCAGGCTACTCAACATTTACAAAGCTTTGATCATAAATCAATCTGTTTTAATTTTATATATAATTTATATTAAACCACTTTGCAAAAAGCCTTCCACCCACCCAACAAAGAGCTATGGATGTTGTTTTAAAAATGACGTATTTAAACTGCTGTCATTATATACTTATGTGCAGAATATCTCCTCCAGTTCAGAAGTTTACATCCCGTCCTCATTACATTAGCTGTAGCACAACTAAACAAGAAATAAAATAAATCTCTAATGACCTAATTTTGTATGGGTAAGACTGCCCCCCTCTAGCTCTCCTCCACAATAGTCAAAAGACTCCGGATGACGGAGATCTGGTCGTCATGGTAACCGGCTGCAGCTGAGCCGTGCGCTTGGAGCGGTTGCCATGGTTATTGGTGAAAGATGGTAAGTGTTGAATAATGGAGCCGGTGAATTTAGATTATATTTGTGTTGTGATCATAAAAGCGAGTTTTTTATTAGATTGTAGATTTAGATTTAATATCGGCTGTATGGATGGTCTATATAAAGTAAATTAAGGATTCAAGCACACAAATTTTTTATTTGTCATGGGTTTAAAATCTGCAGATCTAGGTGAAAAGATCTCCTTCCATCTGTGATAAAAGATCATCCAGGTTTCTTCGCTCAGCTTCTGAATTCACTCGGAAACTACAGCTGTCAGCACTGCGGCGCGATCAATACAAAGATCTTCTCAAAGCCAAAGAGCCACATATACTAATAAAACCTCAGGGCTAGAGCTGCCCTACAAGTAAGAGATAATATAGCTCTATGTATAGCTTATACCTTATAGCCTCATAACAGCTTATGAATGAAAATTGCTCATATGGTCTAATTGTAAACACAGCACTACACTGTACGTGTTACATGTAGAGAAGTTAAAATATTAACCAATATGTAAATGTAAATCTGGTACACTAAATTGTTAAATATATATTATATACTGTATTTATGTATGTAGGTAGGTATCATTGCGACATGAGTGATTTAATGTGAAGCGTTAATAAGTGTTATTACTTAAAATGTGAGGTGTGACGCCCTCTAGTGTTTATTACGACACAGTGCAGATTTGCTTTCAGTACTTCTGCTTTAAATTTCGGGTTTTAAATCATTAATGACCAATATCACCATTTATCATATATCATATATCACCTTCACTGCCAGTTTTAACGCTGCTTTGTATACATATGTGCATATTTAAATTTTTGGGTAGTAAATATCTACATTCAGTTCCAATGCGGATGAAAGAATGACACAAAACACTGAGAGTTCTGCGAGGAAAGAAATGAGAGTTCAGAGGGTTCTTTTAATCTGAGGAATCAGAGTTAAAGCAAATTTCATATACAGAGAACCGAAAGCAGTTAGATCACTTTACATCCACACATTAGAGTTCTAGTCTTGTAAATCCCTTTTGTAAAGTCTGCTAGTACCTTACAGCTTGTCAGTAAGCAATTTCTAAATCATTTCAAAAGAATATACTTACATTTCTGCAAATATATACTGTACATACATCATGTTAATATAGAAATATGTTTATCTAATGCCGTTTAAAGCAGCATGTTTTTTGCACATTGATAAATGTCAAGAGTTAGAAAACAATGAAAACATTATTTTTTTCCCTCTTTGTTTTGAAAGGCTACACAGTGCTAATTTGTAAAATCACATAAACACAGTCTGGCACATAGAGAAAAGGGAAGAAAACGTGACTAATCTGCAAAGAGATGCTTTAAATCTATGAAACAGACAGCAGAGATATTAGTGAGCCATACTGTAGGCCTCAGCTGTCCTATCTTGTTCCTATTCCGGCCATGTCTTAAAGCACATATATGCACACTGACTCCTGAAGGTACTATAGGGTACTGGAACAGTTCCACACACACCAGCTAGTCAGAAAGAAAGATGAGTGTATAAAGGAACACAATCCTGACCCTCATGTGCAAACAGCCCAGATTTACTGTAGTTTAGCCTGTGTTTGTTCCCTTAAACTAGGATATTTTTCCACTTAAGTGAATGTAAGTGCTGGCAAAAGCCAATCTGTTGAAATCAGTCAACAAAAAGCAACTCATCATGAGATGATTCATCCTGGAGATTTTTGGACGGATAAACACCCCCACTGTCCAAACACGACAAAAAGCAATAATTACAACCAAAGTGTCTTTAACAAAGCGCTCATTTTAAAGACTGTTGTGATGGAGCCGCTCTCTGGAAACTGGCGCAAAATGCCAATTTTTAGCGCTTCCAGGAAAGTCATCACCTAAACCGCACACAAAGTATGGCAATATCTCTGGATTTCAAACAGACATGACCACACACTCAGAAATCACCAAGCTGCACTGTTACGGTCGGAGATGTTTTGGAAATTGGTTAGTGAATTAAGCAGTATCACAAAATAAAAGACAGACAGATTTACAGCATTGGTCAGAATAAGGACAAAGTTAGGACAAAACAAGGAATATTAATGCCTTCTGAACATTAAAATAAAGTCCACTGGTTGGAATTATAACTTGTGATAGGCAACGTTTATCGTAAAACAGGCCATAACAACAAAAAACACAGTGGTGGACCATTTTTGTGTCCCATAACCAAATGTCACACAGCAATAACACTGAATTTTATTTAATCTTTTTTATACTTTAAAACTTAGTAATGAGTTAAATACCAGCACTGCAGCCAATACAAACTTGCCAACTTTCCTATAAAAGAAAAATCGGCTGCATTTCAGTTTAGCTACATAGGGTGATTAATTGGGTTTATTAGTTTAAACAGAATTTAGTCTAATAGAAACGTATAACTACATTTGGGCTGATATGAGTTTAGGGTGTCCCCTGAGACATTAAAATCACATTGGCTCACACGCTTAAGTGCCCATCATTTGTCCTCAGGAATGGCAACAAAAGTATAAAGGCATGCACTGATATACACACAGCGTATAAAAGTTTTCTTTCCATGACAACTGTTTGAAATCGCTAAAAAAATATGAATTTGTAAGATGCTATTTCATTAGGAAATAGAAACTAAACACTGTACGCACTGTTACGTTATGCAAGAAAAACAAAATATTAAATACAAGATTTATAAAAGGCCGTTTGTGGAATACAGAGAATGGAATGTGTGTTTTTGACATGGACTGTTAAGATGTTAAAAGCTAATGCGCATTTCATTTAAATATACAGCAAGATAATTCCAAGTTGGCGGACATATAAAGCAAACAATTTCAGAGGAACCGCCATAAAGAATTTGTAAATATCAAATTAACTTATTTATTTTCTTTATTATCCCTTTTAAAAGCTACTGTACTTAGAAACGTTTTGATGACAAACTATAATCATCACAAACTATAAGGTTTAGGAATGTCAAATCTCAGGTTTACATTGCCATCTTATTTAGGAGCGCACACCTTCTGTAAGTCCACACACACACACACACACTCTCTCTGTAAGACATGCACATACACAAGAGATGAGTTGATGTGGTGGGATTAGTCGTCGTCTTCTTCTTCTTTAGCCTGAGCCAGAGCTTTTTCTGCGTTCGCTGAACCCTCGAAGCGCTGAGAGGCGATGGCCGCTTGATGGGACATGCTCTTCCTCACAATATCTCCCTTTCTCCATAGTGTGATCTCCTGGAAAACCCATACAAACATCCGGTAATACAGGAAACGAGTGCGTTCTAAATGAATAAATGGCATTCTTGGCTACTATGCTGTACCTGCTGCTTGAAGTAGCGTCTTTCCTCTTCATCGATGAGTACGAGATTCAGGTAATACCGAACAGAGAACTTTTTATTAATATCTCTCATGGTTGGTGTCATCTCATATCCAGCCAGGAAAAGACGAATTGGGATGGATTCGCCTAAATAGTATTTAAAAAGAAGAATATTAAAAAGAAGGTTACGCTGGTTGCTATGAGGAAAGGTTTTGTGTGTTTCGGACTTGCATACCTCGAACAGGTGCCCCGTCCATAATCTCGTATTTTGCGATGGTGTCGTTTTCGTGGTAAACGTTCGGCCCCGTTCCTGTCGTTTCACGTTTAATGATATCAATTTCCATGTGTTTGATCTTAATTCGCACCAACAGGAAATAGATCTTTCCCACAATCACATCTTTCAGGTGATACCTGCCGTTTAAACATGTTTAGGATGGAAAAAATCAATGAGAAATCAGACCAATAGTTGAACCATTTACTTTTATCATAATTTATCAGACTTACTTAGACTTGTTATACTCAAACTCAATGTGTAGACAGTCCTCGATTCCCACCTCCATCTTTATAGAAGAGTTGAGTTCTGGATACGTGCTAAGCGTGTGCACCACAATGTCCATCTCCTTACTGATGTCATTCAATCTCCTGCTGATCGTGGCCCTAAGGAAATAACTGAGAGAAAATAAACGTTTCTATAACAGCTGCTGAGATGACGGATATGATACGTTTATTTATAATTTTGTTTATTTATAATAAAGTTTATTTACTAAAACATTTAACTACCCCCAAGATCTGCATTAAATAATGAGGCAGCCCACATGCACACACTCTTTCTTAAATTACATTAGCGTACCGAAGTTTCACATTCTGGCCGGTGTAGGACTCGTACGGTTTCTCCACATGCGTGAACTCAAAATCAAACGTCTGAGATTGGGCCATTTCTCCAGGCCGAGCCAAATCCTTTACCAGAGAGACAAACTCATGGTGGTTCCCTCTGTCATAATAAAGCTCTGAAAACACACCAACAAACCCCAACAAAACCACAGAAGAACTATTACTACATGTATTTAAGATTTATATCAGTATGCATATCAGTATTCTTCATTCAAATGATGGAGTCACTTTTTCAAGGAATACATCAGGATCTATATTAATAGAGTATGTAGAATTGGGATCATTTGACCAATCACAACTTTGTGTACATTGAATGCAATAACATTATACGTATAATGTAATAAAATAAACAGATATGAGTGTGTGACGTGCAGAGGCGTGGGCCCGTGAGATGATACCGCCTTTTACAACGGAAGTCATCTGTCACGAGACACGGTGGTTTGGGTGTTTGTAATATGTCACTTAAACATGTTTCATTTCTCTGTCCTGCGGATCGACTTAATAAAATGTGCATTACACCCCAGTATTGGCAGGATCGAATTTTGCCCGCAACACATGCAAACATAGAGCCTGTTGTCTAGCGTTGAATTATATTAAGGTTAGATTACAGTATAGATCATAGTGACAAAGCATCGCTCATTCAAACGATTCAATTACCGATCTGGCCGATAAACTCAATTTTGATTCCTTGGTGTTCCAGTCTTTTCCCTGGATTCTTCAGCGTTACGTTGACTTTCCCAGACACTGTCTCTCCGTCGTAGAAGAGAAAATATTTGTCCTTTTTCCCGTCCTCTGTTTTGTGCTCGACCTTCTTCCTCGTTTCTGCATCATTCAGAACTATGTCAATTTCAGCACTTTGTCCAAAACTGAAGAAACTCATCCCGACACCTGTGCTGGACTGAAATCCTCTTGAATTTTAACACCTGGTCCAATTCCACATCAAAACAATGGCGTCTTGTTCACGGGCTGGCTGCTTTATTTCTTGCAATGCATGTGGTTTTAATGGGTATTTTTAAGTTAAATTCTGTAGTTATTTATTTGTATAAATACTGTTTCATTAATAACTGCGGAGGGTTTTCAGCAGTGTACAGCCACAAGCTTCTGTAACGATTTTACTACCGGGATAGGACTTGACGCAACCTTCAAAATAAAAGTCTTACAGTGGCACTAAATAAAACTTAATTTGTCAAAAATTTAACCGTAACAGTATAAAGAAATAAATTAATTAATTCAAAAAAGGCAACAATTTTGTCAACAAATTATTCTATATATAAATTTGATCCCAGTTTGATTACGCATTTGGTTTTATTTTAACATTGAATTTTTTAGACCTGAACTACACAACAAACATTTCTTTCTTTGTCCATTATATACAATTTAGCTAAATTCCCACTATGTTGGCAATATTTGAAAAACAAAAAGGTTTGTAGAAGAATAAAAACTGTATTATAAACTGTATTATGCATAATTGTGACTTTAATGACCTGCTACTTGGGGGTCATTGTCAAGTCCACAAACACCTTTATTGCATTTTATTCATTAAAACATAAAGCATATATGTACACATTAAAACATTATTTAAATAATATTAGAAGGGTGAGTAAGTGCCAAAGAGTTTATGACTGTGTGCATCCGGCTTTTAATAATGAATAAACTGCGTTTCAAGAAATGCACTGCTTTAGACTTACGACTACTGGATATAAGACAAGTAAAAGGGTGAACAGAAAGCTAAAATGGGTGGTCAGATTCTTTCATGGCAGTCGTAATCTTCTGCAAATCCTGTTTAACTGAAAGGATAAACTTTAGTAACGTGGGTTATACGGACGCGATCTCTGTTTACCTTTTAAATGGGCTCTTGTGATTGGCTGTGTCGACCGTCAATTCAACGGTGGGCGTGGCCCAACACTTTACTCTAGACACGCTGAACACAGTGGGCGCTCCAAAAACTCATTTCATTTAAAGCCGTGGTACGAGTCACACATTGCTGATTTAACTGCACGATCAGACATAACTTTAAGAAGAAACTTAGGCTTGACTGTCAGCTCGATCTGTTTTTATCTGATCATGTGTGATTGTTAGCGTTTGACCAACTAGTATATTTACCAGCGGATGCTAAACTCTCCTCTTCATTTATCGTCTGTCTAAAGGAAAGGCAGCTGCTTTGGCTTTTGATTTTGTGATGGCAGAACCGCAGCAGCAACAGTTGGTTGATATCGACCCAGATTTCGAGCCTCTTTCCCGTCCGCGCTCATGCACCTGGCCGCTTCACCGACCTGAATTCAGCGAGCCGGGAAGCTCAAACACGTCCTCCCCGGCGCCGTCCGTCAAACCGGAGCAAGGCATCGTGGACTTCATTAACAGTTTAAGTTTGCTAGAGGAAACCGAGGACTACCCGGAGGAAAAGCCCGTCCTTTTGTGCAACGACTTCCACTGCCAGGACAACTGCGCGCAGCAACAGCATTCAGCGTCGTTGCATCCACAGCAGCCGAATCCCCAGCTGACGCACCCGCAACAGGTGCCGCCGCTCCCCGCCCCTGCCGGCGGCTCCAGCCCTGCAGCGGCCCAGAGGAAGAGCAGCTCGTCTCGGAGGAACGCATGGGGGAATATGTCATACGCTGACCTCATCACCAAGGCGATCGAAAGCTCCCCCGAGAAGCGTCTCACCCTGTCTCAGATCTACGAGTGGATGGTGAAAAGCGTGCCTTACTTCAAAGACAAGGGCGACAGCAACAGCTCAGCCGGCTGGAAGGTAATTGCTCTCCAAGGCCAAGAAAAGTGTCATTATCTCAGCGTAGAGTATCTTTGGAGGTTCAGTGGAGCTCAGAAGTTTAAAATACTCCATCCTGATTTAAAAACCACAGCCATAGTTTAAGTATTTATGCACATCGATGCATTTTTGTGGTCATGAATATAGTTTCGTGAGAATATGAACCACGGTTTTACTACAGTAAAAGTGTAGTAACCAAGTCTTTGGTGTACTGATCCCCATTCTATAACCACAGATTTACTACCATCGTCTGTTGCTGCCATGGCTTAACTATAGTAACCATGTTTTTTTGGTGTACACTGTAGTCAGACTGATGCATTTCTGCAAGGGAGGATCAACCATATACTTCAAAATCAACAACTCGACACAAGAATGTGTTTATATATGCATATCTTTGTGTGTATAGTAATTCTTTCACTATAAAAGATTGCTAAAGAGAAGCTAAAGAGTGCTAAAGAGAAGCAATATATCACAGTTAAAAGCAGCCCTTTAAAATCCCAGCCCAGCTGTGGATTCCCTCTCAGCTCAAACAAGAGACATGTGGTTTGTTATGGAATGAAAGAGGAGGGACTCAGACGCGCATCAGCCGAGTCTCTGGCGCGCGGTTGGAGCTGTTGGGTTTAATCGCTGTTTAATAGCTTTGACACAAGAGCTCGTTTTGTGGTTTGTCTTTTTACCGTCACTTGCAAAACTAAAAGTAGAGGTTTAAATGAGGTCACTAAAGAGCAAAAGCGGTGGAGAAATAGTTCCCTCCGAAAATACGTTCTTCTAGTTTTCTTTCTTGCATGGAAAACAAATGGAAATGTTTAGCGTGACGTTATTGCTATTTTCCATATAATGAAAGTGAACGAGGACAGGGACGATCAAACTGCAATCCCTCTATAAAGCAGTATATATTAGAAAATGGTCCACATGACGTCTGTGCCAAATTCCAGTGATGTCAGAGCTGATGTGACGTGCTTTGACGTGTTTTGCGGTATGTGAATGTGCGCAGGTAATACAATGACTGTATACATTTTTGTAGAAGTTACTTTATGGCTCAGAAACACTTAAAGTGAGTTTCTGAAGTCTTTTGGGTCACTTTAAATGATGCTTTTACCTTATGTTTAGAGTTTAAAAGACCTGGTTTGCTTACATTATATTGAAAGACATTCAGTGTGTCTGTGTCTATCTGGTGGTAGTCACTTCAAATACTGTGATTTCATCTAAGAACGTGAGTGAAGTGTGGTCATGTTCTTTGCATAAAGTCTTCTGACCTAATTCAACAGCCATCTTAACACACGCTCAACACACACATGCTAAGCTATGTAATTGCTCTTGTGGTCCAGAATACATTTCTGCAGATTTGCTGAGTGCATGATGACTAAAACTGACCACCACGAATACAGAAAGACTGTATCATTGTTCGCACATGAGGTGAAGCGAACAGAGACGTTGTTGATGAAAAGCTTTTGTAAACCTGCAATGTATCACCGGTTGACAGGCTGTTGTGTTATTAGGTCTGATTCATCTCTCCATACAACCCAGTTTTGGTTCTTTGGTACGTTTGGTGCGTAAATGGAAACAAATCCTTAGTGTCACGTATGTCAGAGCCTCCTCCTATCACTGAGCTAAAAATACCTGCAGGATTACCTGTCAGGGAGACACAGTTACCTGAAAGGTGTGGTCCCCACCGCCACGGGCTCTGCACGCCACAACATAACATTGTCTGGACTCCTTCATCGATGACATCATAGTTTCAGCATTCCAGTCAATGGTAGGATGTTTCTGTCGGGTTGTAGAGTTTGAACTGTTCTTTATCATCGTGATGTATGCATACCTGAAACTAAAACAATATTCTGCTTCCTGTCCCAGTAGATTCCTGTCTGTGGTTGACTTATTAACCTAGTAACATTTTAGCAGCACCAGGGTAAGGCATTTATCATAGAGTCCGTATGCATGTAATTTGCAATTGTGATAGTGATATAATAAAAGTAGCCATGCCCACCTTGAGTTTTTATTGGTCCATGATCCTTTATATAATTGTATGGTAAAACTCAAATATGTGATCTGATTGGCTGTCATTTTGGAATTATTTTAAGTAAAGGAAGTAAAATTGCTTGTCACTGGAATTTTGTAGCATACTGTCTGAATAGATTCACTCTTTAGTGTTTTGCTACATTTTCTTTATCTTATGTCTTGAAGTCTTTGGGTTCAGTGAAAAGACATTCAGAGGTAAAACCCTTGGGTTCAAATCTTCCAAGGGGTCAGAGGTCAAAATCTATAGGTCATGCCACCACGTTTGTGGAGCATTTCATGAGAGTCCAAATTATCTCCTACAGGTCAAAGCAAAATAATGAGAGTGGTGTTCAAACTCATTTTATGAGTTTTTGGCAGCCACCACTGTTGTTTCATAACTCTCTTGTGTCTGTAAATATACACATCATTGTTTTATGTGCCATAAATAGTCAAACACACACATACAGGTAGAATTCCACGAGGGCCAGTTTTAGATCTGAACTTGTAATCACAATGGGTACTTTTAAAAGTCACATGTGTTTTCTGTCTGTGGTATATAGATACTATGAACTCGTACCATGCGCATACGTTTATTGCTATTTAAATTTTTATTTTACGATAACATTTTACATTTAATTTAACTTTTAGGGTCATTAATAGAATCATACGGTTTTCATTATGTGATTTTTAACATGCTTTTCTATTTACTCCCTCTATCTTACTCTTTCATGGCTTTTAAAAAGGTTTAACTTTGAGCCCTGTTTTCAGCAGATGAACCCAGTTACCTCAACAGGCTTTGAAGTTCAGTGTTTTTACCATTCCTAGTAATGCCCACACACACGAACATGCAAGCTATACATTTGTAGGCAAGTATTTTTAGAGTGTTTAAAATGCACACACATAATATTTGTACAACCTTATCTTGGAGCAGATACAAAATCGTTCGGTCAATACGTTTCGGCTGTAGGTGAATAGGTCACTTGTTCTCCAAAACCAGTCAGTGTTGAACGTGACAGTTTGAAGCTTCAAACAAAATGTGCTTTTTATGCATACATACATACATACATACATACATACATACATACATATATACACACAAACTTGATTTTTAAAAAGTAAATTTATATATTTATATATTTATATATATATATATATATATACATACATAAAAAATTTACTTTTTAAAAATCAAGTTTGTGAACCTGGTCTGGAGAGATTCTGAGAATCTTTGTGAGGGTTAAATGGCAGTAAATACAGGTGACATGCAGAGGTTTGTGGTTTTAGATGATACCTGCACAATTAGCATTGTGCAAAGTGCAGCACAATTGAAGGGACATTTACACACACACACACACACACAAACACACACTTGCACATTCAAAATGAAAGAAAGGAAAGGGAGAAGAGGTTAAAAAGGAGATAAAAACATGTGTCGCTGCTTCGCTGTACCGCAAACACATGAAAGAACATGAAAGAAGTTTGAGAGTCAGCGCAGAGTACCTGTGGTTTTTATCTATAGCTACATCAGTGTGCACGCACTGGCACTTAAAGTGTGACAAAAAGTTACGCATTAAAACTCTGTGAATTCATCAGATATTTGAAAAATCCCCAAACTGAAATGTCAAATGACGTTAACCGGATGTGTGAAAGACATATAGCAGAAAATGAGCAATTGTAGTCAGCCATTATATTTAAATTGAAACGGTTCTTTTAAAGGTACAGTGTGTAATTTCTGCACCGCTAGTGGTACCAATTGGAATTGCAAAAATTAAGTCAGTGTTGAGTCAGTGTTGCTATCTAATACAAAGGAAACTGTGTTTTGACTGAATCACAGATTGATGTTGTTTACACTCATTCTTGAGGGGAATTAACTTAGCCATGGCTTACATTAGCTTATGTAAGTATAATGTAAACATTGTCATTATCATTGCCATGGAAATGGTTTATTCACGAAATTGTTGGATTGGTCTAACCAGGGGCAGATTTGGTGCACCACACATGTACTGAATTAAGTGAAGATTGAATAAAATGAGGTGGAGTTAGTTTTATCTGAATTGAGGGTTGAGTTTTTGAATGGATTTCCAGTTTACATCGGTAGTTTAAAACAATTTAATTTGAATTTAAACTACCGTCATTTTATTGAACTGATGTGGCATTCCTTTTCAGGAAAGTGACATTTGTAATGAGTTAAAATAGGTATAAAATTGACAGGAATTCACCGTTTAGCTCACCAAAGACATTCCTACCAACTTGTTTGAACTTGTTATAAAAAGACATGGTTTCATTTTAGCTGCAAGCCTTTTGTTGCCTCTGTAGAACGAAAGCCATGCCAACTTCAGCTAATTTGTTCCAGAAAGTAAAAAGCAATAAGCCATTAGTGTAATTTTTATCAAAGCCACGCTACAGGCCTCGGCCTGTGCTTTCACTCGCCACAGAGAGATCAAACGTGTCTCTTAAGTCTCATCTTACGCTGTGATAACAGCATTTCGTGATTGTTGTGTTAAAATGGTAATGCAGTGGTTTGTCTCACACATATCCTGCTAGCAACGACAGTCAGGTTAGCAGGTACCTCATACCTTATTCAGCCACTGCGAGACACTGGGTAGATCGATATAGCAACCAGTCCATCTACAATCAACTTATTTTATCACACTAATAAAAGTCTGAAATAATGCTTTGATCTGTCATATTTGTTTCGGCCAACCTGGAGGCATATAGGTTTTTAATTTTATTTTCAATTTCACCTTTGTGTTGGTAATAGTGTTGCTACATAAAATATTATATATATCCAAACATTGCATACTTTAATTATTCTTGACTTGTGTGTACAGAACTTTACAGTCAAATGTACAGTATAGTAACACAGTATGGGTGTAAAGATTTGTTGTCTATTGGTGGTTGGTGATTGGTGAGTCTAATGAGACCAGGATTGATGGTAAAGCTATGATTGCATAGGACAGCTAAGCAAACATGTAACAGTCAGACGCTACTCTTCTTTTTCCACTCCTGTTTCTCATATAGATAAGTACAAGAATGCATTGATGCCAATTCTATGGAGACCTTCTATGGGTGGTCTGCATTGTTGCCAAAGCCGGCGTACACCCACCAGAGCACATATATATTCTCTCTTCATGTCTGTCTGTGCGATTGAACCTGAGAGTTCAGAGGCATCTGGGGTCACTGGGCACAGTAAGGGTCGGCGGGGGAATTTGTTCAGGCTGCAGAATTCTACAGCACAATCACAGGAGGTGACAAAGAGCACTTCAAGATTGAGAGGAGGAGAGTAGGAGGAGAAATGTGAGGGGAAAGGAGGTTACTAGAGGAAAAGCGTCAAACTTCCTCCATTCCTGAACACTGTGCTCATTTCCAACAGCATGTGTTACCTAAAGCATTTCCTCTGCGGCCCGTCAGAGAAACCAGCCTGTGATTACAAAGCAACATCACAGTGAAGTTTGTTTGTGTCATTTTTTTATTTTGTGCTTTTGCTAGTTCTTTGTTTATTTGTTTTTTAGCATCAAGTTTCAGGCCCAGTTTAGGTAAAGAATATGAGAAAAATGAGTTCTGCAGGTTTCCAGGTAGCAAAAATGGTTGATTCGTCATGGAATCACTCACTGATATTACAACAGTGTTGATTGTGCTCTGTAACCTCACAACTCTTAACGCAGGTCACTGACCTAATGTTCAGTCCCGCTGCATCTGTGTCTATCTGTGTTGCGGAGGTGAAGTATCTTAAAGGCAGTTGTCTGATGAATGACTTCCCCTTTTTATTTTCTAGCACTAATCATTCACAGCATTGATTAAACTTGTGTGTCCATGTCCTTCCTCTGTGTGTGTGTGTGTGTGTGTGTTCAATGCATGCTCTGAATAGCTGTGCACACTGATCTCTTTTTCTTCTTGATTCTAGTTTCAATAATGCGCATCACGAGAAGAATGTAAGAATGTGAATTTAACAATTCTTGTCCTGATTATGTTTTTATTAATGATTATTTTAGTACAGGAGACATTATTGAAGTCAATTCTATATACTGAATATAACTGGTAATAATTTGCATTTCAATATATATTTTTTTTATTTTATTTTAGATTAGACCTTAACAGAACTGAACATCAGTTATGGTTTCTAAACAGGTTTCTAAATATAGAACCGGTTCTTGGTCCACATTTAGAAGCGTAATATTATGCTTTACAATTTCATTTAAACACAGTCTGAATCCTGCATTGTGCCAAAGGAATCTCATTAAAGAGGCACTAAATCAAACATGGGATTTTCTCTTCCCGCTCCCGGCAGCACAGATATCCTTTTCCTTCAGTGTAAAACTTCGGCCGCTGCTGAAGCTTTGTCATGTTGGGTCCGGTGAAACCTTTGGCTTAAGGTTATTTTTGCACTTTCCTGTAAAAACAGGGCACATGTCTCCCACAATGAGCGATGATGCGTTTCCTGCTGAGTGGCTGGAAAATAGCGACATTCCCTCCCTGAAAAAGACACTCTCTCTCACCCCGTCCAGAGGCCGGGGGCAGGGGTACCAGGGTTTGACAACATAACTGATCATGTGACTGTCTGGCTTATCCCAGAATATAGAGCTTGGATTTAATGGACAATGTAAAGCATTTTTGCCTTCCTATATGTTTGACTTACTGGTACGTTTTTAGCTTCTGAGAAACACAAAAGGAGATATTTTGAACTGTGCTTGCAACCCAACAACAGTGACACTCTTTGACTTCTGTTGTATAGACACAAAACTACTAAGACATTTCTCAAAATATCTTTTTTGTGTTCCACAGAGATAAAAAGTTTAAAATAGTAAGCAAATGAATCATTTTTTTGTCATGCACAGTAAGAGCAGGTACTTTAAGAAAATAAATGAGATCTGTTTTAATTTCATGCTGTCACATTCAGTTGGGGTTGAGGGGGTTATTAATTAGGAGTATGTCGGCAAATAACTGTCACTCTCACAACGAACAAAGTGGAATAACAGGGAGGAGGACAGGAGGAGTGTTATTCTTCACACCGTCTCACAATAACACACACGCCCCTGCGGGCGCCTGGGGACCAGTTGGGGGAGTAACAGGCACACACGCACGTGCAACACACACTCAAACATAAACACTGAAACACGCATACCGACACAGTAGTTTGCATGCACACACACACACACAGAGGCAGGTGCATGAGGTGTTCCTCCAGAAGAGGGTTTCTCTCTCAGGGGAGGCTGCTGCTGACTGAATGGCAGTGGGTACAAAGACCCCTGATACGCGGCACCTTACTGGAAGTCATTGTTTTTGTCAGCGACTTGGGATCTGAACCGTTACCACACGTGCAGTGTGTAAACTGCTTTAATATGTGCCTGCTTAAAAATAACAACGAGGTTTAAACCTGACATCATATTAATTTTTTTCATTTTCCAGTGAAACTTTTCCATAAATTGTTAGCCTTATAATTTTGTGAATAAAAACTGCTTTAAATTCCAAGAAAACTCCAAAATAGAATAATTGTAGTCAGACTTTTAATCCCGTTGTGCATGGAATACATTTATATAACATTTTATTAAACTGTCCAAGAGACACATTTTTTACTGTTTAAAGGAAGTGTTTGGACATTGTTGATGTGGGAAATTCATGATAAAGGATTTGTGTGTGCGGGAAAAAGCCTGAGATGAAGAGGTAGATAAGGCCGCTCACATGACCTTGTCCTGCCTGTGTGTTCATATCTCTTTCTTTGTGAAGGTGTGATGTCACTTCCTGTTAATATTTTGGTTTAAAGATTTATTTACAAATTGGTACCCAGAAGTGAGCAAAATGTCCTTTTAAGGGCGTCCTAATTTGTCTAAACACTTTATAAATATAGCACAGTTATTGTTTAAACTCTTTTGTTAGGGTTAGTGTGTAGGTTAGAGTTGTTAATAACTAGCTGTATATAAAAATAAAAGTCCGTGGAATGTCTCTGTTTAGTTAGATAAGTAAACGTGTGTGTTCTTGGCTTGGTACAGTGCAGGGGGTCTCTGTGTGTGTGACTCTGGTATGTGAAGCATGTTAGCCCATTGTATTAAATAGGGTTGACAGTAATCACTCCCGCATGGGCCCCAGTGTGTGTCTGTGTGCTTGTGGATGTGTGTGTGTGCATGTGTGTGTGTGCTTTTTGTGGTGGGAGTAGAACATCAAACATTTTAACAATTTAATTACTATGATATCATGTAAAGAAGAAGACTTTCTGAACCAAAACCTGGACAAACCCAAATGTTCTGATCCTTGTGAAGACTCTATCTATTTCCGTTTTTTACCTTGGTGAACCAGAGGTGAAAGAAATGACGAGCCGTAAAGCTTTGAAGACTGTTGAAGTGACAGAGATCCTGTCATGTGACCCTGTGATTACAGCTGAGGAGAAAAAGAGACCGCAGCAGGTTGCTCTAGTTTCATGGCCTCAGATCCCCCATCACACTCATTCTTTCAAACACACATTCTCTTAAAGGTACATTTCATTTGTCCAAATGATAATAATGTGATCTATTAAATAAATGATACTGACAATAACCATGTGACACTTCATCAGTCAATCAGCACATTATACTTCACAAAGAACAGCTGAGTGTGTGTGTGTGTGTTTGGTTTAATTCTGTTTCTTTACATGCTTTTAGTTGTCTCTGCCTTTCCTGCCCCTCCCTGAAGCGACCACATAAAATGACAGATCTGGGTCCAGCCCAGGTGTTTGCTTGTGTCTGCGTAAAGGTGGGACTGGATTGGTTGGGTGGGGTTGGAAAGCAGTTTAAAAACTGTGATAAACCTCTGTGGGTGTCAAACTTGCTGTGACCTTGTGCCTTTGTCCTTATGTCAGTGTGTGTGTGTGAGAGAGGCTGTGTGTGAGAGAGGCTGTGTGTGTTTCTCTTAGACAGCAATGATATTATGGAAAGATATGGAGATAATATTATGGAGATAATATGGAAACTTTTGCTTAAATTGCTGATTTTCAGATTTGTCCACTGAGTAAACCCGGCCCTGGTGATCTTACTGCGTCTTCTCTCAGAGGAGGGATCGGTTTTGCTAAGATCCTGCAGTCAGCAGTCATTGATTTCCAGAGAACTCCAAAAACATTTATTATCTTGAGATACTTCCAGGTCGTATCTCTTCATAAATACCTGTTTATCTCATCATGGTGAGTTTGGATGTAACACCAGCATCCCAAACCAGCAGCCAGCGTCTGAAAAACATGCAGCCAAGTCTGCTGGTAATTTCAGCAGGGTATTATCAGAGCTAACATATTCACTTTTCAGTCAGTCACAGACAAACAACTGTGTATTGTTACTTAATGCTGTGGAAAACATCTTTTACTCTGGCAGAAAATGTGTGAAAACATAAAACAAGGTATTAGTTCCTCTTATCAAAGATAACTTCCTGTTTGGTGCTAACTCTCATCTCTATATCTACCTCTATAGAGGTTGTTTTTTCATGTATTAGCGTATTTTAACTCGGAGGTCATCAGTGACCCGCAGGTGGCCCCTGTGTGGGTCTGGTCTGTGCCCGTCAGGAGCCCGAGAGGGCAGACAGACCTGCTATCAGCCTCACACAGCTCTTCCTGAGCGGATAATTAGCCCTCCCTTTCTCTCTCTCCCTCTTTCTCCCTCTCTCTCTCCCTGTTTTCCATTCCCTCATCTCATTCTATATTCCTCTCAAAAATTTCTGTCCCAAAAATCCATTTATAGATTATAGACACACAAACACTAAAAATACATGTATGTAGGCTTGCTTATGCATGCATTTTGTAGCACGCATCAAGAAAAGAAAGGAAAAAGAAAAGGAAACATTCTCCACAACAAAGAAACTTCTGTGCACTCGCACTCATTTCAATTTCTTAAGACTTACATTCTACCATAAACATACCATGAATATAAGTGTTTCACCATAAGGAAGTGATTAACAGAATGTAACTTTTTGACATACAGTGTAAGTGAATGGGGACTGGAGCTATCAAGCTCTGAAACTGAAAAGAAGCACCATAGAAGTAGCCAATAAGATTCATTTGCAGGTTTAGAAACACATCAGTTTGAGTAAATTGATGACCTTTTTGGATGCACTGTTTCTTTAAGCATCAGCAAAGATATATGCTATTATATTGTATTGTATAGTTTGTCGTAGCATTTGTAGCCGCAGATCTTATTAAAAGCACAGCTTTATGTACTGCATTGAGAATCCTTAGCAATACCTCAGGTGTCTCCTTCAGTGTAGGTCTACAGGGATCTTGACCCATTTCATATTATCTGCTAGTTAAAAACTGTAACTGTAATCACTTAGAAAACTAATAGCACACCTTTCCTCAATGGGACTCATGATTTGAAATCTTATTCATACCTGTGGTAGAATCTTCACAGGCCTAATTTCAGTTGAACAACAGTGCTAGTGATGAAAGCTACTGTGCTATTGCTGTGAAATGTTTCTGTATTATTGAACAAGCTATTCCCCTATTTCACTCCAAGACCAGCATTGCAAGCATCTATAAAGGTGCTTTCTATGTGTGTATTTACAGATGGAACATAGTTGAGGAATTGAGTGTCCTTCATGCTTTCATTTCAGAGGTTTGTCATTGAGACACACATATTAATATATATTCATCTTTGGTTTTTCACTTCAGGGCAGAATATTTGCAATGAGAAAGAGAGCGAGAAAGAGAGAGAGAGACGGATGTGCACAGGAGGAAGTGGTTTAGCCCATTGAAAATTCATGTCACATCTCTCATCATTCTCTGTTGAACTTGTACATTGCAATAGCGTTTATCTCCTTTGGCCTGAAATCTAATCTCCTGGCAGTCTTCTCTGGATCAGGTGTTTTGAAAATGAGCAGGTTTAGGTCTTAAATGCTCTTAAAAAGTTTTGAAGTGAAGCATAAAGATACACAGAGAGACACATCAGCTTTGTTGTTTACTTGAGGTTCAATCATCTGTTGGATGCTCTTAGCTATCAGTTTCAGATTGCAAGAACATTTCCATTAAGTAATAAAACATTTAAAAAGGTTATTTCAGGTTATTTAGATGTTGTGTTGATATTACTGTTTGGTTATAAGAATGTTATTTAAACTTTTAATTAATTGATTTAATTAACAACTTAGAATAATGCTTTCAATTTCAGATATATAAAGATTTTGTTTTCAATATTTTACAGTGATGTGGCTTAGTGGTGCTGAAAGCGTGTTGAGCCTTGGTGCTCATTTTGAAAAAATGGATTTGAATCTGTTTGCCACTGTTTGGTTCATGACATTAAGGAGGGAGTTGTTGTGTTATTTTGGTGTGTGTGTGTGTGTCTGAAAATCAGCAGTTGTCTGTCAAATCGCACCTGCTTGTTTTCTCTGACCGGTGCTCGTTGTTGAGGTGTCACGCCTGACTGGCTGCTGTAAAACAGCTGTAAGGGAGTTATTCAATCCACTGGCGCCAACGCTTGAACAGTTGATGTCCCCAGTCAAGCATTACACTGTGTCTTCACTGCGAGTGACAACCAGATCACTCCCATTATAGTTGTCAACACTGCTTCAAAGTGCCTTTGAGTGTAGACATAATAATACAGTAGCACACCTAAGACCATTCTTAAAGGGACAGTTCACCCATTATTATCCCCCCTGCAAACCCCCCCATATGTCTGTCTTCTGTGAACTATAAGAAGAATGTTGAGTCATTTGTGAAATATGTAATGAAAGTGAATGGGGTCCGAGGTTGTCATTCACTAAATATGTGGTTCACAGAGTTAGAGAAGTCACATAGGTTTGGAACAATGTGAGGGTGATACCGTTTTGGGGTGAACTACTCTTTTAAATTCCAACAATGGCCAAATCAAATGCTCCTCAACCATATAAGATGACAGTTAGATGGTTTGGTTATGTTGGTGAGCTGAAGGCGAGGGCTGTTTAATAATGCTGAGGTGTTTGAATGGCAGTCAGTGTGTCTGCTGTTCGGGGTGTCAGACAGGATACAGATGGGGCGTCTCGGACTTGTTTATAAATCCCACAGGAGATCTAACACACATAGGTGCACACATGCACGCACACAAATAGTTTCTGACCCCCTAAGCATGATTTAATGGCACCTGTCACCCTGAGGTGTTCATACACACACACACACACACACACACGAAATTGTAATGTTGCACACACGCACGCAACTGTAACACACATACATATATAATTGCAACATTGCACATGCAAACACACACATGCAAACGTAATGTCAAACACACACACTTATTCTCGCACCTGTTTCTATAAGCAAATGCATTTCTGTTTACCAATTTGCTTCATATTACTTCCAAAAAATTAGCTTCCTTAGATTCTGTTATCTGCTGCTGTTGGGACCTGATTCTGCCAGACAAATCTTTATGCAACAAAAGTTTTCAGTTGTGCAAACCTAAACCTGCTTCCCACCCGTCTGTAGTTAAATTGGTGCACGGCTCCACAGTTTTTCATCTTACATGGTAACTGACTCAAATCTCAACCCAAGGGGATTTTAATTAAAGCTTTTCTCACTCTTGCAGAAGGGTTGGGGATATCCCAGATCTATGACCAAAGGTCACAATGTAGCTTTAAAAAAATGTGGAGGCCCTGAACTATGTACTGCTGATCTGGAACTGGCGGCTGTACTAAACCCACACTAAACTTTTTACATTCTGAGTTGATTGTGGGGAAAGTCTGTGGATTTCTGCAGATGTATGCTTCTCGCTTTTTGAGTTTAGCAAGAACACACTGGATACTGGCATCTTTTGAAGAAGTGATCTCTGAATTGATTAGAGTTTTGTCACACCTACCCAACTGAAATAAAGCACATTCCTGCACTGACTCATATCCTGCCTGAAAAGTGTGTGTGTGTGTGTGTGTGTGTGTGTGTGTGTGTGTGTGTGTGTGTGTGTGTGTGTGTGTGTGTGTGTGTGTGTGTGTGTGTGTGTGTGTGTGTGTGTGTGTGTGTGTGTGTGTGAGAGAGAGAGAGAGAGAGACTGACCTGCTGATTTGACAAATGACTTTATTCTCTTATTTCTCCTTTTCTGTCTTTTTCTCTCTGTTTTTCTATCTTTCTGTCTCTTTGTCTCATTCTTTTTTCTCTCTTTCTTTTCTCATTTTCTTTGTCCTCTCTCTGTCTCTCTCTCTTAAGTTCTATAATGTGGTGTCAGTGGGGGTTCTATTACAGTAGAGACAGACGCCAGACAGCCCCATACATTATTATGCTGTCTCTCTCTCTCTCTCTCTCTCTGTTTGCAGGGGTCTGTTAGCATACTGAAGAGGCTGCCCTCCTCTACACACATGCACACAGAAACGAACTCATCGACCCTGTTCTTCTCACCATGAAAACATTCCCTTGGCCCTGCCTCCTATTCCTCCCCCTGCCTCCAAGGCCCCTCCCCTTCCCCGCCTCATCACCCGCTACCTCCCTCTCTCAAAAACTTTCCATCTGTACCTCTCTTTCTCATTTTATCTCCATTCCTCCAGTTCTTCCTGTTCCTCACACTCAGCATCATTTCCTCAGCTACTCTCAGGTCTTCATTCTGCCCCTTTGTTAGCCTCTGGTCTCCTGTGGGCAGTTGAACCTCTGTTTACTCACGTACAGCTGACCTTCTGCATGCCTCACAGAAGACATTTACAGCTAATTCATCAATAAAACTGTGTGTATGCTGGAATGGCACTTTCCCTTTTAAGACAAGTCATCTACATTTGTTTAGGACTCTTCTTGAGTCTGTTAACACAGGTCTGTTTACACTTGTATTGATCAAATGACAGATAAATATGTTTCCACCAAATAAATCAGTTTAAGTCTTTATATACTGGTAGATTTGAGATTGTAAATGTCTCTCTGCTTCTATTCTATTGAGTAACAATTCCAGTAACAATTGAAAAATGTTTTCTCATATGATATTAAGTTAAAAAAGCGCTCTACTGATGAAAGAACTTTTAAAAGAACTTTGTGAGAACCTCAAGAAAACTTTGAGAGAACATTGTAAGAATGTTCCCTGTTAGTTGGGTACTCTTGTTACAGCAGAGGTAGGTCTAGTCATGGTGTGAATGGAAAACCAAGGCAGACAAAATATCATTAGTGCAGGAAGTGTGTGTATACATTGAGCTTGGTGGATGTGTGCATCTCTAACAAGGACATGACTAATATATTTTTCCCTTTTAGAGCCAGTTCCCTCTCTCTCCACTTCATATTGTCTCCAGACCTTGAAGGTCAATTTTAGGTGCAGTTTCTGCACAAAAGCGTGTTTTATTCATGAACTACCAGCAAACCAGACACTAAAAGCATTAAAATAGCACTGAGTATTTAAATGAAGTCACTATAGCACAAACACAACTCCTTTTTATGCAAATTAGGCCTGTCATAGACTGCACCATATTTTTAAATTTCACAATTTGACTTGTACATTAACGTCAAACTAACATCCAATGAAAGGCAGGTGGTTTTAATTTTGAAAACGTTTTGTGTACATTTTCTGTTGATCATGGAAGCAGTTACTCATCAAATGAAGGAAATTATTTCCCTTTATCCAGAAAAATATATCTGACTGGTTCAGCTCATATGTGACTCAACACAAAAACATGATTATGTGAAGCTGATAGAATTATTACCGGTCATTTCCACTTCCTGTGATTGGTGTTAAGTCTACTCAAATGCAACCCACTTATTTTTTCATATTTATATTCTGCTTGTTGTTTTTCTCTGTCAGAACTCCATCAGACACAATCTGTCCCTGCACAGTCGCTTCGTGAGAGTTCAAAATGAAGGAACAGGAAAAAGCTCCTGGTGGATGCTGAACCCTGAGGGGGGAAAGAGCGGCAAATCTCCACGAAGGAGAGCCACGTCGATGGACAACAACAGCAAGTTCACGAAGAGCCGAGGAAGAGCAGCAAAGAAAAAGGTAGTTTGGGGAGTTCTCTCACCTGATGAGATTGTATTATTGCATGTTGGTATAGAATTGTCAGATGTGCTTGGTAGAGTTGGTTTTTAAACGGTTTGCTGTTGTGTTTTTCTCTTTTATGATTGTATTTGTGACTGTAGATGTCCATCCAGGGTGGACTTGATGGTGGTTCTAACAGTCCTGGTTCTCAATACCCAAAATGGCTTGGAAGCCCCACCTCTCACAGCAATGATGATTTTGAACCATGGACCACATTTCGTACACGCGCCAGCTCTGACGCCAGCACGCTCAGTGGCCGCCGCTCACCGTTCCTACCTGAGGAGGACGAGTCTGGCGAGGTCCACATCGGGTACCCAGGCACCATAGGCACCAAACTGGGAGGCCCACTACCCAGCTTGTCTGAAGTAGCAGGTTCCCTGGGTCACCATGGATCTGAGAACATGATGATGGATAATTTGTTAGACAACCTCAACCTCATTTCTCCCAAAAGTAATGGACATGGAAGCCAAGACGGCCAGTCAGCAATGTCCTCACCCATGATGCAGGGTAGCCCCGGGTACCCATCTTACAACTCACCCAGCATGGGCTCTCAGCCTCAGCAGGACTACCGAAAGTGCCTATATGGACAGGGAGGGGTTGGAGGTCCCATTGGCATACCTACATTATCAGACAGTAAGCCTGGAGGCTATGGGCCTTTCATGGGCCAGTACAACTGTGCTGCAGGGCTGCTGAAAGAGCTACTGACTGCTGATGCTGATCCCAGAGGGGAGTTGATGCAGTCCTTAGAGACAATGGGGTCTCAGGTTGGGGACAGGGTGCTACCTGCCTACACCAGGCCAAGACAACTAGGACAGGGTGGCAAAATTTTGGGCCCACATGCACACCAACACACACATCCTCACCTGCAAACGCACCCAAGACCGCTTCATCAGATGCCCTCGCCACCAATGGGCATGAATGGTTGTGTTTTGTTGCCCCATGGGCATCCTGGTCGTCTTGGTAACATGAAGCCACAACCACACCTGCCTCAAAGTCATTCTGCTCATCTGGGAAGAGGTGGAGGGGAGGTGGGGTTGCCTAGTTACAGCAACACCAATGGCAACGGCTTCCACAGGCATGGACCGGTTCATTACCACCATCATGGTCACCCAGAGCGGTTGCCTAGTGACCTGGATGATATGTCAATTGAGCAGCTTGAATGTGACGTTGAGACTGTCCTTCACGACACGCTCATGGATGGTGACGCTCTAGACTTCAACTTTGACCCCATGAGCAGCCAACAGAGTTTCCCTCATGGGATGAAGACCAACACTCATAACTGGGTATCTGGATAAACGCTTTCTTTAATGTAACATTATGATTGGTTATCACGTTATGTTAGCAAAACCCAGTGCATGGCACAAACTGTAGCCCCAAAACATCTTTGGACTTTTAGGCCAAAACATATCAACATCCTTGTGCTGTATATCAAAGACATGTGTCTTGTTATGAAGGACTTTGCATTATATAACAAAATAGCAAACCATGTGGCATTAATTGGGACACTTAAAAAACTTTCATGCAAAAATATGTTGTGGTCCACACTTGTAGAGAAACTTGAGAGAAACTTAATCTATTCACTTTTGAAAAAAGTTCATAGGAAAAATTCTAGTATTTAGAAACAACATGGTTTGATATTTTGTTGTCTGTGCTGTGAAATGTATAATTTTTAGGGTTGTATATGGACAAAAATGTCTTATGTTAAGTATACATTTTGGGAACCCTGTATACGTGAATATATATGTATATATGTCATAGACACCAAGTCAATAAACAGGTGAAATGTTATAATCATACTGTACATTGCTGACATATATTGTACAGTCTACAGGGTCTCAATTGAATTACATGTTCCACTTTTTCCCAATCTCCTTTTTCAGTAGAATGCAGAATGAGTGTTTCAGTAATGTTGCGTCATTCATAGATCTGGGCGAGTGAGCAGATTCAGGTGTCGTGTTTAAGTTATAGTAGCTTTCTGCTCTTATGGTCACGTGTGACGGCTCATGTCTGCCTCAGAAACATTACTGACATGATATATTTCGTTTTAGTTTCCTCGTACCGCTCTGTCCATTTTCTTATCAGCTGTTTACCTCAGTCAGAACCTCTGCAGCCAGTCAGCTACCTAAATGTACAACAAATACCTTAATGTACAAAGATACTTTTATGAATCATCAAAATATGATTTAGCATTTGGCTAGCAAATGTCAGTGATGGTCGTATCACAAACTGACATGACATTTTGTATATTTTTGTGAAGTTTGAATGTTTTTGTGTAGTTCTGCCCTTAACTTTACAGACCTACAGTTCAAAAGTGTGTATAATGTAAACAGTAAACTGGAACATTGTTTAATGTTAGTATATGACACAATACAGATTAATTGTTTTCACATTTTAGGGTGTGGAAAAAATGCCTTGTGTACAGAGATGTATATTTTTGTTGTACCAATGGGATCATAAATTAAATGTTTATGTTCATTCATTTTCAGCTTTATTTTGAGGAACGCTCCTCCCCAAAGCCTATAAAATCCCAAACATTATTATAACGTTATTGTGCCCTTGTTTGCTGTATGTATTCATATTCATAGCTAATTCCTGTAACATATTTATGTATTTTATGATTTGTGCCTTAAATGCATCTCTTCTGTACCACAATTTTGGGAGTTTGGAAAACAAATTGTCCTCATCATGTTTGTCATGGCCTGTTATCTGTAAGGACAAGATTAAACAAACCCAAAATTTGTTGAATTCTGATTGAAGTTGAGTTCAAGTTCTAAGGCTGAATTTGAGTCTGTCCCATCGATGTAAGGCTGAAAGTTTCTCCATGTTTTCTTCATTTCTGTGTCTGACAGAGATAATGTGATAATTTAGTGTCATTTAAGATTTTTCCGTTTGTGTTCTCAGTGTCTGGGTTTTAAATAACAACGCTGTACACATGCAAACACACAAATTATTTAATGCTTTGAGATTTTCAATATGTGGGAGATTTTCTATTCAAACAGTGAGAAATATCATGAAGGGTTTGTAAATTATAAAGAATATTTTAAACATATGCGTATATTTTTAACATGTATAAATCAAATATCCGTAAACTGCATTTTATAGTCATTTGAAACTGTCTTTAAATGTTTCAAATGTTTATTTGTGCCTATGTTTTCTGATCACATCTGTATATAACATTCTATATTTTTTGGTGGCTTTGTGCCGAGTGATTTTATTTTTATTGTTTTTGTCTATTTGTGTGGATGTTTTAACATGTAAATAGCATCGATTTTGTATTATTTAATAACCACATTGGCTAATTTTGACTAATTTCCTAATGTATAAGTGTCTCTAAATGTGTCAGTGACTGTTTTTATATGTGCTAATGCTAATATTGTTCTATGGTGTGACATAATTGGGGTGAATTAGAAACATACAGACATCATACAGTCCTTATCAGAACCACAAAGCTTTTATAGTCGTTGCATGTGGAGAAAGTGCCTGATAATACTGTAATGTAATAAAACAGCGATGAAGAATTGACTCTAACTGCAGCTGTTATATCAAGCCATACTGTAATTGTATATAAAGCTATGAAAACATAACAACAAGTTACGAGTATTTTATTTCTGCTGTGTTTATGTAAATGTGTTTGGATGTTAACAGAATTCAGACAACAAGTGCATTTAATATACAAATTCTCTGTTTTAATTATTAATATAACAAACTTAAGAACAGTTTGTTTGTAAACCATACATGGTTACGCTAAACATTTTTCTCTGTCATAGGGGCTAATAAATGGGCCAGAAAGGCCTGTATCAATACACAAGCAGTGTAACATGCTAGCATAACTTGCTAACTCTATGTTTCTCAGGTAGAAATAAAGTGGAGGTAGGTATATCGGGTGTTTAATTGAGTCACTGGCTGACTGCACTGGTGAGGTAAACGGGACATGTTGACCTGACCAGTCGCTTCAGGCCGGTGGCTTCAGGCTGTGGTCTCTGTGGTGGGTCGGGTCTTTTGGCTCACATGCTCCCCACATGTTCTTCCTGATGGCTCTATAGACAGGGGTTGGGAAGAAGAAGAGGCCACATTAGGACAGAACACTTTAGGACATGATTTCACATTGTGGGAGGCATTAAGCAATGAACTCCTAGACCTCTTTCCTGGAACCACCTCTCTCTATCTCTCTTTCTTTCTATCTTTCTGTCTCTTTCTTTCTAAGCTCTAGGGGTTTATTGTTAGTGAAGCAACACAGATGCAGCACGCGAACACTTTTTGTTGTTGCGTTGTCTATGTGTGTGTTCCTCTGCCTCAGAGAGTTTCTCCTCAAACGTCTCTCTGTACTGAATGTTTTCTTGCCCCAACAATCAGGTTTCTTTATTTATTTTGGAGGGACACACACTGACCTCCTTTAGTCCTTTGAAGATCCATATAAACTGCTAGTCTTTTCTGTGTGAGAGAAATTCTACTGGAAATTGTTCATTCGATGTGTTATTAAATGTACAGAAAAAACTGTGCAACAAGCAAAGCTATTTTATACATATAATATATGCTTGTATATGATAATTATATACATTCACTACAGTTTCTGCATCTAATTGTAGCACAGCCTCTACCCACACCTGTGTTATTACATACTGTACACACACTGGACCAATTTCCTCAGGACAGAACGTTGGTTCATGCCTACAGTTCTTCTTCCCCCTCCTTTCCTCATTTAAAGCACACAGGTGAGGCCCAGGCCGCAGTCGGCCCAGAGAGGAAGTGAGATTGCGTGTTTCTCCTCGGCCTAGAAACCACCAGGCAAACTCTCAGCTGCCAAAATAGAACCCCAGCAAGACGCAAGCTAGAGTTCATCAGGTTCAGGGGGGAGTGTGTGAGCGTTCAACGCACCCCCCTTCAGTCAGCTGGGCCTACAGTACAGATTTATTTACTTGTCATTCAAAAAGCTGAATAGAAACAGTATTACAGCTGTCAGAAGTTGTTTTACTGCACAAAGAAAGTGGATTGCTTTACCTGGAAGTGCCTTTTATAACTAGACATGTTATAATTTGTCTTTATAAAGGGTTTCTTGTGTGGTGGGAAAGAGAATAGTTAACCCAAACTCTAAACCTTAAGACTGGGAAAACTTGTAATGGTGTCCATTATGAAATTTGACATTGTCTCAGGGTATGGAAGATGTAAAATAGCTCCAGCAATAGAAATACTAGTTTCTAGTTTTCCTGAAGGCCTTGACTAGCTGTACCAGATGTGTTTAATTAAGGTTAAAGCTAAACTGCAGGAAACTGGCTCTGCTATACAATGTAAACAAACCAAACACTGAAATGCACCAGAGTGACAGTAAATATTAGACCTCTGGCTTTCATTACTGAAAACTTTTTCTCTTTCACACAAACCTTTTTTTATTCTGTATTTTATTTAATCTGATGAGAGATGTAATCTGTGTTTGGTTCTGGTTCTGCTCAAAACATCTGCCTGCAGTTTGGCACTTTATAAAACGAAGTGGTCCAGGAATCATGTTAAGATCAATCCATAGCATGTGTGACATAATGTTGGTTTTATCCCCCTCAAAACAGAACATTTCATTTTCCCTTGATTCTAAAAATTCACTATAATAGAAGTATTATTTTCCCAAAGTATATCTACATAATATAAACTTTACTATTAAATTACTTATCTAATATATGACATGCTGGTGAAGTAACGTTAGCTATGACATTAATATCATGCTAATATTTATAATGTTTTATGTTGTAGCATTAACTGTAATTTCACTTTTATGAACTGGCCTGATTTATTATACGTTTAAGTGCTTCACTGTAGCTGTGATTTTTAAACAAACACAGGCTAAGCTACGTTATTTATTGTGGTAGTTAACATTATTTATTTGTATTGAAAGCTGTAATATTCCTTTAATCTTTGGAAACAGAGGCTTGTCCCCAATGCTGACAAGTGTTGATTCATGAAAAACACACTGAGAGTTGAGAGCAGTTTAGTTGTGAGATGCACAAATCAGATTAAGACTCTATCTAAGTTCCATCTCTGCTGTGGGTTCATTAGGGTTGCCAGGTTGTGCTGTAGACATGATGTTAATGTTTTGATTATTGTTGCCCTTGATGACCTGTGGGTTAACCCGTTATGAGATTAAGTTAATAGTTAATTTTTTCATTTATATAATTGCATGTTAGGAATATGTGTCATGCTAGTTAGCATCCGTTGCATGTAGGCTTAAAGTGTGTGGAGAGGGTTGGGTTGAGAGCTGCTAACCAAAAGGTTGCTGGTTTAATCCTGCAAAGCTATTCTTATTGTGCATGTTTAGTGGTGACACAGCTAATGTTTGCATTAACACCGCCATTATGTTTACTGTAATACTGTCTTTTATTGAGATGTACTTTAATAAAGAGGTTTTTTAATGATAAGTATGAGACGACAACAGCTGAATTGGGCAAATGTTAGTCAACTTTGATTATTTTAGCTAAGTCATGGCTAATCTAGAGTTCAGTTATTTTGAGTTTAAACATGTTTACCTTTGCCACGGACCACAGCACACATCTCCACTGGAGAACTTATTTACTTGGTTTGTTTTGCAGGCATTTGGCCTTTGGTGGTGATGTAATGGAAACTATGGGTGCAGCGACTAAAGTCTGCTTTTAAATGTGAGGGGTAACCATGGCAATCAGAGACAGCGTTGTGGATGATAGCGGAGGGTGATCACAAATGAGGCAACAAGCTGACATCCCGTCCCTTAAACCTGGACCATATTAAAGAATAAAAATGTATATATGATACCTTAAATATTACTAGGTTCTTTTTGTCGTATAGGTTTCTGTAGAGTTTTGGTAAAATTCAAGACTTGTTGTTTTACAGGTTATTTTAGGTAAATCACATAAGAGTTATGCAACTTTTGCACAGCATTTCTACAGTTGTTCACCCACTAACAATCAAGTTTAACCAGATGCTAAATGTGAACGCAAGCGGTATCAAATATCAAGTATGAAAGTGTCAATTAATGTAACATTATAAGATGTTTGTGTACACTTCCTGTTGATCAGGGCACCATCAATAATCTATGAGAAGTAGCGTGTTATGGACATGTATTCAGATTAAAATAAAAATCATGTAATTTAGTCCCTGTTTCGTACTGCACTCACTGTAATGTATAGATTAACAAGCGGTTCATGTTCTGACAAGTCACCCATGAACACAGAGTCATTTAGCAGAAGAGACAGCGGGGTATTACACAATAAACTCACTTAATTAGTCGCTGTTCCCTATAGATCACAGCAGCACACAGAGGGCACACCTTGCGCTATATTGTTTCGTGACTGGGTTGATAAAGTTCAGTGTGTTTGTGTGCGTGCAGGTTTGGTTATATTTGTTGTAATGTCAATGCTTGATTGTGAATGCATTGCTTTTTAATACAGATGAGAAACAGTGTGTGGCAGTCTTTTTTATCATACTCTGGGATTTAGTGACAAACTGTGCAGCTCACAGCTGAAAAAACACAAAACAGACCAAGAATTCCATGACCTTGTGCTGTAAACTCCATATGCACAAAAATCCCAGCTGCGCTTTTCTGGTAAAAAAAATCTAAAGAGAATTGCTTAGTGATATTCAGGTCATTTGCTTATTGGTGCAGATAAGAAAACAAAGCCCCTGATTGGTTGATACATGCATAAAATATTTATATACATAAAGTAATTAGACAGGTTAAAAATGAAAAATATTCTTAAGTTCCTGTTACTCTGCCTGTTACGTTTTTTGTTACTTAATGTAAACATTAGAAAAATGTTCTCACAACCTAAAATTGTTAGCTGGGTAGGTGGTTAGGGATATTATTACTAATATTGACCACCTGCTGTGCATCAGCACACCACCCTCTCATCACTTCCTGTTCTTTAATCACATGATAAGAGCCTCTGACGCCTCCTGGACCGGCATCATGCAGTGTGTGTTTGTGTGTGTGTGTGCATGCATGCGTGTTTCACATGGTGCAGTGTTGATATCAATCACACTAGGTAATAGTCGGGCCTCCGCCCTGCGCCTCTCAGCCACCCGCTGGCTCTCCCCGTGGTCGTGCTGGTCTTGCTGGGCGGCGTGGTGAGACAGAGGCCCAGGAGAAATGTAGGCGCCTGGCTGTGGCACAGCTTATTGGAATTAATCAGTTTTTCCTGCTGGCCCTCTCTAATGGGGCAAGCAGTGTGTGCAGACATGAATTTCCACTTTCAGACACTGAGTCTGCTGACGGAAGCAACAAATGATGATGTTTTGAAAGGAGAAGACAGTTGCTGTGTGGATGGATGGATGGATGGATGGATGGATGGATGGATGGATGGATGGATAGATAGATAGATAGATAGATAGATAGATAGATAGATAGATAGATAGATAGATAG
>JBAJNP010002117.1:0-20467 GCA_036877545.1 Yasuhikotakia modesta | reverse complement strand
TAGATAGATAGATAGATAGATAGATAGATAGATAGATAGATAGATAGATAGATAGATAGATAGATAGATAGATAGATAGATAGATAGATGATAGATTTAGTCTCTTATCTACTTTTCTCAGAAAATGTGTTTTGATAGATGATGGATGATGGATGATGGAGGGATAGATAGATAGATAGATAGATAGATAGATAGATAGATAGATAGATAGATAGATAGATAGATAGATAGATCTAGATAAAGATTTAGTCTCTTTCTCAAATGTGTTTTGAATTTCTTACTGAATTCAAATTGGGATATATGTGTGTATGCACAACCTCACACTACAGTTTAAAGCCAAAACACACAGAGTCCCGAGATCCCCATTCTTTGCTTTGCCAGAGGAATGTTTCAGCGGTGATCTAAGGGCAGAGTGACGCTCCATCGGAATGTCTGAGCTGTTGTCACTGCGGCCAGTAATGGCAAGAGGAAGTTGATTTAGGACACGCTCAACAGGGAAATGTGGGAAGATGATCTGACAGGATTTGTGTCCCGGAAATTAAAGCCTTCACTGTTTTTTGTGAGATAATGGAAAGACTTTTAATTTGATTTGAGTGAAAATATTTTGGCAAATTAAAAATCTAATTAAAGATGTATCAAAAATATTGAATTAGTTGAAACTTTTATAGTCTGTTTACTCATTAGTTTAACTTGTCTGGAGACATGCAACACTGATATATAAAGTGTTACTATAAATATGTAGATATGCTTTCAGTTCCAGGCAGGTCTGAAACACTTTAGCAGTGCATTCAAGCTGTATGTTTAATAAATACATATATGAGAATTGAACCCATAATCTTTGTTATTGAGGTAAAGAAAGCTTTTTAAATTTATTACTAACAAAAATAATCCAAACATGCCATGTTTGAACTGTCACAGACTGCCTGCCGTAGCATATAGCTTGTCACATTGGCATTATATTACATCCAGCACTCATTTCTGTCTCACTCATTATTGGGTGTCTGATACATAATTGTGTCTTTGAAGATGGTGTATATTAATTCACAGCATATGCTTGAGATAGACATGTATTACCTAATGTGCTCTCCATTATATTTACCACCTTATCCATCTTAGCCTTTCACAGACTTAATTACGGCTCTGTTAAGAGGTTTGTCATTTTCCCCTCTCTCTCTCTCTCTCTCTCTCTCTCCCTCTTTTGTTTGCCTCCCCACATTTACTGTTGCACAGAGTTCTGCATGTAAACTCTCATCAGTTAGGCTTTAGCACCTAAACAGTTTTGGTAAAAATCGAACCCTTTCAAGCAGACATCTTTGTTTGCTCGTAACACGTCATCATTAAACAGGTAACTTATTATCGATCTTATTATTCAAACTTATTACCTAAAATGATTCAAACAACAGGTCTGAATCATTTTTATCAGTAACTACAATCTCTTAATATAATAATTTTCAGTGTCTTGATTTGTGCTTTCAGTTTCACGTTGTGGAGTGGAAGTGAGTTTCAGAAGTGAGATCAGTGGAAGGGTTACGGAGGTGACCTCAGTTTCCCACACAGTCTAGTGAAAACTATGTGATCAAAAGAGCCACTGGCTTTCTGATTGCTTCACTCTCTTAATAGGCTGATGGGATTCTGAGGTCTGTCCCATAGGAGCTCTCGACGTATAACTTTTAATCACTAGGTTACCATGACAACGGCATAACACACATTGCACACCCACACCCTGCAGCTCCGGCTACAGCAGGTTTAAAGAACAAAAAACCCCGGAGGGAAGAATCGTTAAGAAAAACAATAGATCTTATATGAAAAAAATTCTCACGACAGACTAAGTGCAACTCGGTTTCAGGAACTAAAATCATGTTAGGACAATTTTTAGGCAATAAACGTTAATAAAAACAAATTAACAAAGAAAACCTGTCTTTATTTATTAATGATCATTTCTTGCTATGGCAAAAGTTAATATCACTAGTGCTTGTACGTTAACAAACCTTTCAAATGTTTGAACAAACGTTTTTTTAAACATTTTTTAAAAATTCAACTTTGGCACCTTCAGTGTTTGTGTTACAGGCTAGCTTAAGCTTTTCCTGATGTGAACAATAAAACTCACATATAAAAAGCGTACTATACATTAAAAGAGGGACATAATGTATTTCTAGGGCACAAAATGCTAATAGATTAAAGCACCATAACAGATAGCATATGTCCCCGTAGGCAGAGAGGCGGTTTTAAAACAGAGCTTGCATTTCAACAATCTAACTCAAACCGTATTATAAAAGATTGGTGCACAATATTTTGTTTATGTCTCAGCGGTTTGATTTAATAATAGCCCATTATGAACTTCCAGACACATCACATTCAACATTCTTTGAAGAAAAGAACGCTTCTAAGTCAGCCAGGAAATCGCAGCCATTTAAACATCATGCAGAAACAATTCCGAACGCTCCGAACACAGGGAATGAGCTGCCCGTGGGGAAGAGGGAATTACTGAATAAGAATAACAAGTTATGGGGGTGTGGGCCAGCTAGCAGTAATGTTATAAAAGATGAGGCTCACACGCACAGTATGTATGTAACATTTAAACTGTATGGTCTGTTCTTCAGAGGGATTAGGCACCAGCTGTGAGACACCATCTAATTACTTTACTTGAGCTGTGGATTAGACCCAGATGAGAAGAGACCAGGGCTGGTGAGAGATCTCACCTCTTTTTAGGCAGGCCTAGACAGGCCCATGTTTTAGACCTGGGACAAAGTAACAAGTATCAGACGTCCATCTCTTGGGAGCAGTGAGGTGTTGACAAGAACCGCCGAAGGAGGGTTGTGTTGGTCTGTAGAAGATCTGCAGGGGGGTGGATTTATTGCTTCTAAATGTTAATAAACTACAGTAAAAAATATATATTATAAAATATATTTATAACTAGCCTATGGAAATTCATCATGGTAGAGCATAATGCTAATATGGTCAAGGTTGCGGGTTCGAGTCCCAGGAAACACACAATGTGTTTTTATTTACAGTTTGTATTCATTTACAAATTATGTTAAAACAGGATTTTTTGATGCAGCTTTCTAAACATTTATTTAAACCCTAAGCTAGGCTGCAAACAATAACTTTTGCCTCTTTGCTGCCATCTCTGTTTGAAACATAAAATTGCAGGTTCATTTACATTATATTGTGAATTGAAGTCAAATAAAGCCAAACTGACATTTTCCAAGAAATTTTACCCTACTGTTCAAATTATAAATAATTACTATAAACATAGCATTGTGAATTTTGAACACTGATCTGGATGGATTTTTGTTTATTTTTACCCCCAAAAAGTTAAGAAATGCATTTTAATTTTTGTAACAGCACCAATACTTCCAGCCTCAAACTTTACCACAGTAAGTTCTGTCTGTGGTAGAACCGTCGCGGCTGAAAGGTGCTTTTGTAAAAGTACTTGTTGCGTTGGAAAGTAGGTGGGTGGATATAGCACTTCAGATACTGTGATATGATGATTTCTCATATCTGTCTGTCTCCGACGCTCTTTTCCTGAGAACAAAACGCGTCTGTATAAAAGCACTGCTGGATGGAGAGTGAATTAAACTGAGCTCTCTAGAGCCTAATGGAAAGGCCAATAATTGCTCTGTCTGTTAAAAGATACAAAGTGGGAAACATGGGGATAAGAGTGTCTCATTGAAAGTGTGAACTGGAATAAAAGGACTAATCATGAGAGTTTTTTCACAGCCCTAAAATGCTAGGCTAGTTAAAGGTCAATCTTCATTAGCACGCTAGTTTTAGCTCATGCAGACCCAGGGCCCTCGCTCTCTCTTCAGATTGTAATTTGGTCTTTATGAAAAGTAAGAGATATTATATGAATCAAAGGGCATCTGAAAAAAGCACACGGCCGATGTAATAAAGCTGTTTCACAATGGCTAATATTCCTGTGTGGATAGCAGAGATAATAGCTTCGTGTGGTGTGGTAATGGTTAATGTTACTCAGAGACATTACCAAAATGGCTTTGATGTTGCGTTTGGGCTCTTTGGAAGATGGACGTTATGAAGGTTATTTTCAAATGTCTTTATCCGCAGCTCTCAAAGTATTTTCAGAAAGTTCTGGTTTAAAAAGTAAAAACTAAACTTTAAACTTTTGTCCGCTTTTGGGCGTTTTCAGTTGACAGTTACGCACGGACACACCTTGGATGATCCGGTTTTCCTCCTCGTGTTCCTGGCTGTGTCTTTTCAGTTGGACTGCTGTGGTGTGTTTTGTCTCTTCATATTCCGTTGACCGCTGTCTATCCTCTTTACTCTTCAGGAAATTGTGTTGAATCTGTGACGCAAGGCAAACTCTCACAAGCTCATTTTGATTTGATTACTGCTCACCTAATCAAATTTAGGCTTTAATGCTTTTCTCAATTTAATATTGGCTATCAAAGATGTCTCTCCATTCCTCACTACTGCTGTTGTGAAACCAAGGGCAACTCGCCTTCACGACTCCTTAGAAGAGTTTAATGAGCCATACCAGATTCATTTACACTAAGGGAAGCGGAGGCCTCTGATTGGTGGAGGCCGAGATGTGCGCATATATTTGTGTCAGAGAATTTGCTTGTATCTTAACATTGAAAGGAAAACACAAGCAAAGCTTTGTGTGCAGGTTTTATGCATGTAATTATGAGATAAACTTAGTTGCGATGAAGGAAAGCTTGTCTCTGTAAACCTGTCTGACTGTTAACCTCTCTGACTCCAATTAAACACTTTTCTCTCTCTTCACAGCTGTGAACAAAAGGGCAGACAAATTATCTGTTGCTCTACTTTTTCTTATAAAGGAACCTAAAAATATCATATGCTTCGGTATCATAAACTTCACCAACTAATATAAAAACTAAAGTTCACTTGATCAACAAGCGTAATGATGTAGAAGCAAAACAAACCGTTCTCGGTACAAATACATTTCATCTTTGGCTCAGTAAGTGACATTCTTATCAAGAACCACTTTACACTGTGAAATCTTGTTTATTTGTTTTTATTGTTTAGCTGTTTTGTTAGAAAATTCTTGATAAACAAAATTTTTTAGGCATAAGTATGTGACACAATCGACTTTTTGGTTGTAATTGGAACCTTTAGTTTTAAGTTTGATGTCCTATAATGTTCACTGGCCTAAATGGCCGTAATTCGACCGATTCGAACCATGATCTTTTGATTTAGCTCGTTTTTGCTGAGGACAGCAACTAGCCCACATTGTGAAGTGTGTGTGTGAACGGTACATGGTTTGTAAGGGAGCAGCAGAGAACTGCACACATTAAATAGACACTTTTAGAGACAGCACCACACCTGTGGGTTTATGATGGAAGACAAAAGAATAATTTTATTTTTTTATTTAATTTAATTGTTTTCTAGCTGTGTAATTGCTTAAGAACACATTGCCAGACAACTAGACATGCAGTATGTGTTTTTGTTTGGGCAGCACACATGCAATATTCTCCTAGGCACTTTATTGTAGAAACGTTACGTCAAAAAATAAAAAAGTTGAGATTTGGGTTAGCTTTGGTTAAAGTGTCTGCGCTAGAAACTTTATGAAGTGGCTTTAACTCCCTGTAACTGCACAAAAGTGTGTGATTTACTTAGCTGTTAAAAAGCCCAATGTGGTTAACAGGGCCGTGTTTGACATTATTTTTTACAACTTGTCAGCATGTTTCAGTCGAGGTGGAACAAAAGGAGCTTCAGTTTAAAATAAAAATATGAGCAATTTGAAGTTTTTTAGCTAATTGAACTCGCTAAAGAAACTGGCAGCGCCTTGTCGCAATAAAAGCTTTCTGCAGAGTTATACGACTCTTTGCATTCAGATGCACAAATGCACAAGTCAGCAGGCTCGTATTCAGTAGGAGGCCTACAGAACAAAATCTATAACCATATACAGTGAGTACAACTACAGCAACCATTTCAAGCTCAGCTTAAATCCTTTTTATAGTAGCTTGAAAGAAGATGAAAGCACACGCTTGTCTACATTCAGTCTGTCCACTGCCAAACACGGCAAAATGTGTTTAAAACAAGACTCTACTGTAAATGAAGGCAGGATGGGAACATGCTGTAAAAACAGTGAAGGTTTATTCTAAGGACTATTTGTCCCTTCACATCTCCTATTCACTCAAATTTACAAAACTTGCATATAAAAAAATCTTGGCTTTCTGTGCATGCAAAAAATGTAAATCCAAACCTGCTAGTCTTTATACTAGTTAGGGAACGTAACAAATCAATCCTACAGTGCCATCTATTGGCAAGAAATGTATGTTGCATTATGGCTCGTGGCTTTTTTTTTTACAAAGCTGCCATTCAGCCTGCAAAGGTGACATGCAGGGCAGTCTATGGATTTCAGTGACTCTGTTGTTGTTTCAGGTCACACCTACTTGGGTAAAAACCTGCAATCTTTGCTTGAGTAACAGACCACAACTGAGATCTTTTAGTAGCTAGATTAAAATAACAACCTCCTACCACACAACCTCCAAGTGCCAAAAATAAATGTTGAATACACACTAGGTAAAATGTTCAGGTGGTGTGCTGCGTGTTTTATTAGTTGTATGGAGTGCCTATGGCTAGATAACTTCAGCTAAATCACAGGACACTGTTAGACTGCATAAACAACTCAATGCTTCTTTGCTGGAAGCAAACATAATTTTGGCCACTTTATTGGTGCGTCATGCTTTAGCTGAAATAAACTTGTTTGTGTCAGGATCTTGTTTTATTTATTTCCATGGCAACAGTAGTAGCATGGGCATAAACAAGGGGGTTATATGAGGAAAGCTATAGAAAGATGGAATGAATTCTGCTATTACTGTTATCTGCTATTCTAGTAAGAAAATACTGAATAGAATTGTTTCGTATTGTTTGGCTGCTGAACCAATATAGCCATTGCTAATGGTATTTATCTGCAGTCCTATTTATGCCCCGAAATGAAACTAGTATTGCCTTGACCACTAGATGGCTCTCATTGTCTTTTTCTCATATTTTTATTAAATCTCTCTTCTTTGTAGAGAAACCCTCAAATTTACCTGGAGAAATGTTTGTTATTTCAAAACCTGTTTAAAACTTTTTTTGGCTGGTTTGTTTTAAAAGTAACGGGTTAAATTTGTTTTAAAATAAATGCATTTGTTATTTACTAACTAACCTATAGATTTGTATTTGTTTGTTGTTAAACTTGTTTGCTGTTCTTACTGTGAGTCTAATTCTACAGATGACTAAAGACAACCAATGACTGACATTTAATGAATGGAAAGGCAAAATGACAAGGCTGTCGACTCTAATACAGGCTCTGCCCACAGCCAGGACATGTGCTTTGATGTTTGTTGGCAGTAAGATGTATTCCTCTCAAACACAACACATCTTCTTTGTAATGATGTACTTGTGCTGCAGACAGTCTGAGAAACTGTAGAACAGGATCTCTCAAATGCAAACAACTCTTTAAATGCAGTTAGTTTAAATATGCTAAACTCAACAAACAATTTTAGGTTGTAAGAACATTTCCGTAATGTTTGCATCAAATAACAAAAACATTAAAATGTTATTTTGAATTAGTTTTTTAAGCAACGTTTTTTAAAACATTCCACTAACAACTTAAGCATAATGTTGTGACATATAGCGATAAAAGATGACGAGAGTGATAAAAACGTTGTGAGAACTTTTATATTACGTTAGTCAACGTTGGCTCAGCTCACTATTTGTTTGTCATTGGGGTGTTTGGCAGACAGTGTTTGAAAAGCACATGTGATTACCAACCTGTGAAAAGTACAAACACATAGTCACACGCTCTAATCTAAGCACACTTCTAAGTTGTTTGAGGATACATTTTACTGTCAAATATTAATTTAAATGAATGAAGGAAGTCATATGATAAACTGTGTACGTTTATTTATAACACTCACTGTGTGTTTCATTAGAATGCTGTCAAAATCATTATCTACACATAGAGGAGGAGAAAGCGAAGGGAGTTTAAGTTTGACAGGGCAAAGGGTAAAAATAAATGTAAGTGTTCTTTGTAAATGGCTTTTCTGTCCTTTTCTCCTCCACAGAGTGCTGTGTTAGCATTTCCTGTTTGAGCCGTGTGTTGTGAAATTCATGGTTGACACTGTGATTACTGGAGAGTGAATAACAGAGCCTCTCTCTCTCTCTCTCTCTCTCTCTCTCTCTCTCTTTCTCTCTCTCTCTCTGACAGCTTACTCCCTCTATCTTTGAGTAGTACCCACACACACACACACACACACACAGTAAATGCAGTTATAAAATAACATGATAAAATTTACTATATATTTATAATACTATATATATAGATTACTACATATAAATATATAATACATATATCTGTATAATATGCAGTATAATATAGATAAAAACACACTTATGTCTGAATAAAGGAGTTCTTGAACCTTTATTGATGCAACAAATCATTATATCAAACACATGCTTTGCTTTGAATGCTGGACGCAGGTGGAGCCGGTGACAGTTAATGTTTCCTCAATGACTTTGGCTGTCAGTCTCAATGATAAATCTGACATCTGTACTGTTATCAAATATTCACAGTAATGAGGTAAATGTGTGTGTGATTCTGAGATCTCATTAACTCGTCTTATGAGATGTTTCATCATTAGCAGGTAACAGCCCCGGTGTCTTTGTGGATCAAACTTGCAGGTTTAGTCGCTGTAGTGCAACACCCTGCAGAGAGAATATTTAACAGGATTTGTATAAAGTTTGATAGGTGGTGACAGCTAATAATCATCTGGTGTCTTTTGGGAGCGACAGAAACTGTATTATAGCGGTTTTGATGAATGTTTCTGTTCCCTCAGGTCAGAAACTGCCATCAGTCAGTGGCTTCATGCAGATGTGTTCAGTGGAGTGATGACAGAACAGGTGTGACTACAGTTCTTCATGCTTACCTCATCCAGATGATGTCATTTATGAAGATGTTGCATGTGTCAGTCTGGCAATGCATTCATTAAAAAATATATTTAAAAGTTTTCTTTCTTTGATATAGTCTATTGAACCTGTTTCTGCTTTTTTGTGTTCTTGATGGAACCTTAAGATCAAAACATATTTGATATGAAAATTCTGAATATTTATTTTTTATTAAATATTCTGTACATCTGTTTTGTACATCTTTGAGTTCACACACATGCTCAAATATTTTGTGTCACAAAATCACACCTTCCAAATGTATTATAGAATTGTACACCCCCGACCACCTCCGGAATTTTTTTCCAGGTATTAATGCTAAATTCAAAAATAACAAGCAGAGTACATACTATGACACAAGACACTGCTTGTCTGGTATCTGCCTGTCTCTTATTCTTCAAACACACACTCACACACCCATGTGACAGATATATCTGGCTTTTTACAAGGTTTACTGAATACTGAACTGAAATCAGATCAATTATATTAGTCTCAGAGGACGTAATATGGCTCCTGCTAATTGATTTGCCGCTCAATAAATCATAAGTGCTAATAGAACGAAGTCCCCATCAAAACACAAGCGCCATTAACTAGCTTTATTTAAATCATATTAGCTGGTGAAAGAATTTTATGTCTGTTTTCTGCTTCAGTGGTATTCAGCTCTTTAGTAACAGCCAAAGCAATTCAAATTGGGGATTTTTATTATGCTTTGTTTTTATTCATTCTATTGATTCTAGATGGATTAAAAATACATACAATTAAATGTCACATTTAATTATATCTGTGCTTTTACTTTCACATCATGTATAAATACTAAAAACTACTAATTCTGATTTTTTAATAACCAAATTAAAGTAGAAGGTAGATTCTGGAGATAAACTGACAAAACATGCACTAGTCCTACATACAGATTTTAAATGCAACACCATCACAGTTCTTTCATATGCTAGTCCTGACAGCTCAAAGTCACACTAATAAGGGTGTTAATTGAGAAATTGCAACTTCTTTGTGTTGGTGTAATGAAGTCCATCAGTTGTAGAAACCAGTGTGTGTATGTGTAAGAAATTAGTGGCATTGGCACAAAAACTAGCCTTAACACACAAACATCAGACACAAACAAGAATTCTACCAAACTGAATTCAAAGCAAGATGGAGTATTTTGTTTTCTGTGGGATCACGGACCATTGAGAAAACAAATGGACCTTTACCATCCAACAGGCTCAAAAAGATCTCAAAAAGATCTAAGCAGACCAAACTGAATGAGATAACGTATGATTGTCTAGACTAAGGTGTGTTCTCCATGATATGTGATTTTAGACTCCCACCACAGAAAAAAATAATAAACAACACAGACTGTCCTTGTGAGTATGTCTGGTTTAGTGTATAGCTAAATATATCAGTAAATATGTAGCCATGACAGACACTCCCAGCCAGCCCAGATCTTTGACTCCTTTTAGTCTGGATATTTTATGTCCATGAATTCTGTATGATTGACTTACGGTCCCATCACTTGGAGACAGAGATGAACTCCCCCAATTTGCATTTCTCACCAGGCTCAGAACTGCTTTGACATGCAGTGAATCTCTGATGTTGGCTTTGGTTTATAATGAAATGCATTAAAACGGCAGTGATGAGATTGAATAGTACAGCATCATTATAGTTACATTAACCAACACAGCCACCAGAGAGACTCGGATGACAAGAAATAACACTGCAGAAATTATAATGATGGATCTTTAAGGAAAAATGCTGACAGCGAATCTTCTTTGTATGATTCCAAAGGTCCTTGTTGCCTCCTTTGATATGTAACATCAGTTTTAATGCGCATTCAGAGACAGGTGACAGGTGACCAATGGCCACGAACGGACACCTTCTGCACAAGACGTTTAAAGGTCTAAGGAGAAAACAATCCCTCAGTTTTCCAAAGTGTGATTTTTAGGTAGCAATAACATGTCAACCACGAAATAAGTCACCCTGACTGTTATCACTCTGCTGTAACCATTAACTGCATTTAAAGCGGTTGCTGATTTGGTTTTTGGAAACCCCACATAAAACGTTCATACATGTTGACATATAGTAATAAAACGTGTACAGACAGTGGCTGTTATAGAGACCGTGTCTTTGCCAGGACTAACAATAAAGGCAACTGAACTACTTTGACTTTATAGTCGCTTTAAAGCTCCAGTTCAGATCCGCGAGGGACTGAGAGCGCACACGGCGGCGAGGTGGAGTCCTGCCCTGCCTCGGGAAAAGCAGACCAGCCCCTGGGCGGAGGATCAAGAGATTGACGGCAGGAGTTTCTCTTTCCACTCCTTCCACTCCGTTCAGTCTCAGGCTGAAAAACGTGGATGTGATCGGGGACTGTAGATCTGGCTGTAGACGGAGCGCGCGTTGGTGACACAGGGCGCACGGTTGCGCTCGACTCGTGCACGGATCACAGGACCAGAAAACCACGTTGAATGATACGATCTTTCCCTGCTTTTCATAGTTTGAACTGAGATCAAGTGGAATCGGAAACTGGCGACACAGACATGTAAGATATTGACCGCATGTATCGCACTCGCTTTTGGACTCACTTTTGGTTTCTATCTGACACTATAAACACGGGACCTGCATGTTTACACCATTGGGGTGTTGGTGGAGTTCTGTTTTATTTCTAGTCACCTTTTGCCTTGTTTTTAAAGTAGCCCTGCTGTGTAAACAAGTTGGATAGGGTACAAATATTAGACATGGTATTTTAAAACAAGCATGCATATTATAATGCAACAAAATGCTGCTTAAATACACTTTAGACGTGTTAACTTCGACGAACGATTTCATGTCAACTAACTTTTTTTTGTACTTTTTGTATTCAAGTATTTTTGTATTCATAGATTTAAAACCTTAACAAACCCTTAAATCCTAAATCAAAAAACAGGTGACATGTTATACAGGTGATTATTAAGGATGTAAATGTGTATAAGAAAGTGTTTCGGTAACATAATTGCCACCTGAGTTTATCACCTCAGATTTATGACTGGAGACAGAACACTGATGTTCCCACACTCTTTACTCTTTTCTCAGGTGTAACCTTGTACGAAGACACTGGGAGGATCTGGGTTGGTAGTTTTGTAAGCAGACATAGAGCTTAACTTGAAACCAGTTACATCTATATGAACATTTGAGCTGTGATACAGCTGGCCGGCCCCAAAATGGCATCCAGTCTCACCTGTGCAGGTGTGGTTTGGGCTCTGTTGTCCCTCCTGTGTGCAGCGGCGTCTTGCGTGGGCTTCTTCATGCCATACTGGCTTCTTGGATCTCAGATGGGCAAGCCAGTGTCCTTTGGAACGTTCCGGCGCTGTTCCTACCCCGTCCGGGATGAAGCCCGGGGTGGGACGGTGATGTTGGAGCAGTGTGGTCGCTATGCCTCCTTCCAGGGCATTCCGAGTTTGGAGTGGAGGATCTGCACCGTGGTAACAGGCACGGGTTGTGGACTTCTGCTTCTGGTGGCCCTCACGGCGCTGATGGGATGCTGTGTCAAGGATCTGATCTCTCGCACCATCGGACGGGTGGCTGGAGGAATACAGTTTGTGGGGGGTAAGTACAGTTGCAAGCCTGAATGGCGATTCTGTGGATGAACAAATGTTTGGCAACCTCACAAACACACACTTCCACACATTGTCCTCACCATATTTAAGTTATTTAAGACTCCCAATGGAAGCAAATGAGAACGTCGCAGCCCTTTAAAGTCTGTGTGTTTATTTTGACAGTCAGTTGATGCGATTCATGTCACCCTGTGAAGAGACGAGGCTGTGACCTCCAGCTGATTTCAGTTTTTAAACCCCACACTTGCATCTGGGTGAAAATCACCTCGCGTTTGTTTGGTAACAGAACTGCAAACAAGCTTGTTTCATGTATTTAACTGTTGGAGGAGGAGACACAAGATAAATTGTCTAACCAAATTACTATTTTTGTACAAAATGTTTAAGGTTGCGGGGCAGTAGATCAGTGCTGTCTGAGAAGCTATTGGCCCTGGAATGAGAAGTGTGTGAGAGAAGGGGCCCCACAAAGGTCTTTATGACTTACATCATCATCTCTCCATTTGTCCTGCCTCAGAGCAATGACTTTGCTTCATTCCAGTGAGAAGAAAATAATGGAGTTTGATTATACCTGACCAGTCTATGTGGGACTGGTCACACCACTCTTCTGTCTTTCTTCTCTCTATCCTGTTTTCCTCTTTTTTCTCTCTCTCTGATTTGCCATTCACACATCGATACATCCATCTGCTTTCCTCTTTGTTTGTCATGTATTATTCAAGGGCAACAAAATGCTTCCTGCATGTGTTTATTACTTGTACTAGAAAACAGTTGCTTTGTTTGTATCACTTGATACAGTACAGGTGCCATATTTGCTATATCACATCTTCAAGTTTTCCTTTTTACATGGAAACATGGAGTCAGGGCAGGATAAGGTGTTTGAAGCAAAGCAGTCTGTTGTTCCCTATCAGTATTTATTCTAATGTTGGATGAATAAATATTTTGGATGTGAGCTTTTCATCGTCAGGATTAGATTTCCTCTCACACAATTCCCTCACATGCTTCCAGGTGTCACGCTCACTCTCCCAAAAGACAGTTGGCTCAGCCTTGTGATTCCTTCAGTGAATCTGCAGTGGGATTTATGGGATACGTCTGGCTACTGTCAGGATCTCCGGCCAATGAGAATGCAGGACCTTGAAATGAGTCTGACTCGCATGAGGGACCCGCCGATATGACTGGGTGTGAAGTGTGTTTTCTCAATTACTCATTAATGTCTTTTTATCACATTAAAATACAGAAGAACAACCTCAGCTCCTGAGAGACGCTTCTCGCTTCACTTTAATGACGTTGTCTGATGAGTTTATTACATTTCCAGAATGCATAAATGTGATGTTTGTATTTTTATCAATCTTTTGGTCCCACATTGAGTCTCTCATCACCTTATCAAAGATTAACCAGCTCTCTGATATGCTTCTTATTTTAAAAATCTTGTCTTTTGTACTGTATGCATCTTTAAAGACATTATACAGTAGAAGATAAAAAAAAGGAATGCAGTCATTGACCCATAGCGAGGGCCAATAAATTTTGCATTTCTGTGTGTGTGTGTGTCTCTGAGTGAGCTTTGAGTTGTGATGATTCATGTATATGATCTAGGAGCTATATTGCAAATGAGTTAAAGCCACAATTACCAATTTTGTCTTTATTTGGCCTTGAAGAAACTTTCCAAAGTTGTTCTTGACTTTGAATCTGGTCACAATTGACTGTAAATATATACCGAATTGTACAAGCTCCCGAAGTTTGCCTCTTTGTTCCCCAGTGTTAGCTCAGATGTCAAATATGTCACGTTTGTGTGTTATGCAAAGCTCTCTTGTTTAAGTCTAGATTGACAATATTGAATTAGTCACGCTGGAATGTTTTTAATTGCCCGTACGACCGAGTGTTGAGAGCTGTTGATTTTTGTGTTGTTGTGTGTGTTTGTGTAGGTGTGTGTTTGTGTAGGTGTGTGTTTGATCACTGTTCCGTGTGTGTTTGCGGTTGTGTGGGAACAGCCCTGGTTGAGGGCGTACGCTGGTTTTAGCTGACCCAGCCGACCCCTGGATGCTTGGAGAGAGATGGTGGGAAAGGTGTGAGAGGAAGAAGAGTGTTGCCAATGAGAAGGACATGTGATATCCAGCTGATTGTGACAGCTGCAGCTGCATGGAGAGACTTACTGGCTCCAACAAAAAGACAAGATGAAACATCTCACACTGTCAGGTTCTCTGTATATGGCATTCCGTGAGACCTTTACACTGTGGCCTTGGAATGTGGCGGAATTATGGTGGAAAAAAGAAGGAAAAGGTGCAGAAAACCTTCTTCAGTCTTTCATAAAAATCAATGACTTCATCTGTAAAAGTGCCTCACTTTGGTGAACTATGCTGATTGGTTCAATATCATTCTGTGCTGATTGCAGATATAAATTCCATTTCATTTACATCTTTATTAAATAGTGGGCAAAATTAGGACAAATGCACTCCAAATCACAGTACATTTAAAATGACATGTTAAAGGCGTTTTGATGGTATGCTAGTCTGTATGTTGGGTCTGTGCATGCTAATGTTACCAACAATCTCTATAGAAGACACCTGCTGTGGAACAAATTTGTACAATATTTTTTGTATGAGATGTATTTATAAAGTGAAGCAGTGAAGTTTAATGTCTAATAATGTCTGGATATGAATGATTTAGATAATTGCTTTTATGTTACAGTACTAATATACCGTTAGTGCTGTAATCTTATTATACACTTAGAATACATTCTGTAGCCAGTTTTGTTATTGTACAGTAGGGATATACAACACCAGTTAGGATCTAGCCATAGATATTGGTGTTTTAGGCTTATAAAAATGGGTCATTATGAGATCTGATCTGCTGTAAGAGTTTCTGGTTGCTGTTTTGCATTCTTTTGTGTTATTTGACTGTGTTTCATAAACACACATAATTTAAAGCAGGTTTTGGACAGATAGAATCATCAAGAGCGTTGGAATGGATCTCAGATTGAACAGCTGGGCACCATCAGCACTAATCTTGCTTTTGTAAAAAAAGAAACACTCACAGTTTACAAGAAATGATTCCTGCATGACTCCTAAAGGAAATGAGTCAGGAACCAATGTTCCAACTGGCTGCAACTCCTGTATCTTTGAGGAAAACCTAAACAACACAGTTGTAAAGAATGTGGGTCTGGCTTTAACTGCTGCTCGCGTGTGTTTACATTCTTGAAAGAAAAGCTGGTTGACTTCGTCTGAAACTCGGCAGAGTCTTTCTGTCGCAGTGGGCTGGAACTGATTTTTCTTTGCTTACTCTTTGTAGATGGAGATGAAGTATGCAGAAAGGTTTTTGGGTTGAGAATTTTCAGGACTTTTTCAGAATTGTCACATCTGTGTGTGTGTCTGTATGCGTGTGTGTGTTTGCATCAAAAAATACAGACAGTGTGACATGTGAGAATGTTTCCAATGTTTGCTTGGGATGACAACACTTAGAAGGAATATGCTGTGGGTGTGTCAAATGTAAAGAGTGTTTTCCATTGTTTGAATTGTAAATGTGTGTGTGTGTGTGTAGTTAGATAAGCTGGGTACATGCGAGATAGAATAGCTCTCATTTATGAATTGTTCATTGTAACTTAACAGGTTAAAATGTTAAAAAATTAACCTTCCCATCCAGTATGATTTTTTTTAGCTTTGAGGCATTAATCTTAAACCAGCACCCATAATTGAGAAAGCCAGTGATGCACAAGAGGAAATGAATGTTTAAACCAGCAGATTCTTAGAATAGCTCATGTGAGTGTGTGTAGTGCATGAAAAAAGGTCCCTGGTATAGATGCATATAACAGATTTTTGCCTCATCTACCTCAATGCATGTATGCATGATACCCTTTGCACATGTATCTACCACTCAGTCCCTGCTTATGCAATAGTAAAAGCCTATTCAGACACTTGTCTATTGCTCCTCTGCTAGACCAGTTTGAACCTGCAAAAACCAGCAGACAATGAAAAACTCATTGTAAAAAAATTTTTTTATGTTGCTACTGGTCAAGAAGTTCCTTTTTTTAGCTTCGCCACTTTTCATTACTGTTGGGAACAGACAGAAAACCATGAAGCAAAGAGTGAGGAATGGGATTAGAATCCGTTGCAAGCTGAAAATGAACTTGCTCCGCCCACTTTCGCAGCACAGCTTGATGTGTTGGACCGCTGCCACATTACTTCCATTCCGTGGTTTCATATATGGAGCAATAGTCAGACGTTATTCACTTTCAGAATTGCATAGATGCACTCTTGAACAAAGCCAACCTCCATGGAAAAATCAACAAAGACATCTCTGTTCAGATCTTTGAGGAGTTGCATGACGATCTTGGCTCAGTCCACATGCGATGCATGTCCCTCTCCGGTCAGACTCCCTCCCTCAGATTGGAATGCAGGTCTGCATTCTCCTCAAGGCAATCATTCTGGAATGTTCCAAGCCTCCAGATGGTCCTCTAAGGTCCACCACTGTGGCAGCAAAGACATTCTTTGGCTATAATAGAGGAAAAAATAATTGGTTTTCTCTCCTAGCCCAACCTGAATTTTCCTTCAAGAATGATCTAGCAGTGTGATAGGGAGATTTTGTGGGAATAAAGGAGGAGTCTTTATACAGACATCACATGCATTTTTAAGAAAGACACAGTAGAGGAATGTTTTCTGCTCTTGTGACTTGATAAGGTTTCTCTGATGCCTTGAGGGTTTTCAGTCTGTTTTTTTGAGTATGAATATTTGTTTGCACATTTAACCGCATTATTGTACCTATAAATTGTTCTTTCTAGCACAAAGCAGCTGCTGTCAAAACCTTCATGATGGAACATGGCTAATATAATTTTAAAGAGCAAACAGATTGTGTTATTCTACAGCCCAATTCAAGCGTCCTAAATTCATTCCCTCATTTCTTACCTCACCAACTGACTTCAGTTCTCTGAAATGTGATTTAAACGGTAACAGACTTCTGGAATAAATTTGTGTTGTTCATGAAAACAAAACCAGATGTCGGCTTTTATGGTGTTAAATTAATTCATAAGCTTGATTAAAGATAGATTAAGGGTTCTCAAACCATGGTGGTGGAACAGTGGTACCTAAAGTGGCCCTTTAACAGCATGTGGCCAAATTGTGCAATTTTCAACATTTAATTTTAAATTGTTTACAAAATAATAGAGATTTTCATACCCCTATGTAACTTCTCCAATACAGAAAGGAAATAATGTACTTGAGCTGTGTGCCGGTGTGGTCATTCACCACAAATTTTGTCCACTTTCAAAGCCTGCTTGACTCAAACATTTGTTTGTATTACAGATTTTTTTTTTATCCATTTATGCTCAGTCAGTGCTGGTATTTGACCTCAAATGAACCTCCATTGACCTCTTTTCTTCTCCTCAGTCACCATCATTGTTGTCTAAGGGATGTTTGACTTCTGGCCCGTGTGAGTCTGTGGTCATCTGTGATTGGCTGTGATGATATTGTGGCTGTACATCATGTGTATGAGGCTGATAGCAGCGTGAGGTCACTGGCAATGATGTTTTACTGAGCTGATAATATTTTCTCCTAAACTTATTCCTCACAGAAGCCTATTTGTATTATAGGAAAATCCTATAATATTTTCCATAAGATGATATTCATCATCTAATAAAGACACAAATTAACATTTACTGGGTAATTCACTATGAAAATAATGGTTTTGCAGTGTTTGTGGCTGCCCTGTCTATTTACTCAAGTGTTTTCACCTGAAGACAATTCCTGTCAGGGGTCACCAGGAGTTAGAGGCTCATCTGGAGACTGTTAACCCTTTATTGCCCTCACACAGACCGCTGTCAGGCAATCTTAGTTGACTTCCATCACTCTTCCAGTAAATGAATGCAGTGATGCAGTTCTCCAGAGATGTGAGAAGATAGTTCTGAAAAAGAAACAAATACAAACATCTGTGTTCAAGAGAAATCTTGACGGGTCTTCTCTAGTCATGTTTGTTTAGACGGTGTTGTATGACACAGCAGGAGTCCTTTGCCACTTTGTTTTCCTGTCTGTGGCTTTAAATTAAAACTCTTGTTTCTTTCTCAAATTTACTCCCTTTTTGTTTTCCAGGTTGTTTACAGAGTTCCATTTGTGTACTTTTTTGGCACCTTCCTGTGTGGTAAACTTTAACAAACAGCAGCAAGCCATGACCGTGGCTGCCAGGAAAAGCCAGTCAACCGTGTGATTTTCCATGTGTAGCAGAAGGTTTGAGTCGTGCAGGATGGTGTGTTTTCACACCAGCGGTTTTGATAAGACAAGACTGCACTTCCTGGAAGTGAGTTGTGATTGGCCAAAGCGTTACCTGCCCACCCACATGTAGACACAACAGGATGTCAGAAATTTTAGAAATGGAAATAATTGCTAAGCTGACTTCCAGACTGAAAGTATGTTAGTTCTGGAACTCCTACTCTGTTATGATCAGTTGGCTTGGCAACCCAGAAGTCAGAAATCAACAATGACATGATGAACCCGGCCAGCACCAACCAATCGTCTTTGGCAGTCCACTTCACAGATAGCGCTGCTGTAATTGAGATGTAATTTTCATGTCTCGGTTATATATAGATTGAAATGTGCTTAGACAAAGTTTTTTGTGCTTCTATTTTTTCCTTTAAGATTTACAAACATTGCAGTCCCAGACACTTATTTTCTTTACTAGTGACATGTGGTGAGATTTATTTCCACAAAGTTTGACTGCCACAACTTTAGACTGCCACAACTTTAAATAAAACATTTTTGTTTTTATAAAATGTTGGCAAGGGCAGCATTTTTTTTGTTTATCTCACAGTCTTGGTTGGTCAGAAACATCTGATTAGAAAATGATGTCATGATGTCATAAAGAAATTTAATAAGGAAGTGAGAGACTGTAAGTAAATGTGAATTATAAATGTGAATTTTGTCTCTTTTTTTAAAGCACACTACTTTCTAATCATCTTCACGGCTAGCATATCTTAAAAACTTCAAGTCACTTTAGGCTGTAGGTTGCCAAGGTGCCCTAAGAAAGAAGATTGTACGATAGGTGTCCATAACACAATCCCTAGATGCAACTTCGATCGTTCTGAGATTTTTCCACCTGTTTTATCATTCGACAGGCTAAAGTCTGATTGCTTTGTAATGTAATAGCGTACCTCTTCTCAACAAGCTGCGTGATTTGAGCTATCAATTTTGTCCCCAGCACAAAGGTGCGGGACGAGTCGCTCTGAATTTTAATACTCAGGCTTTGGGGATTTTGGAAAAACCTAACGTGTGAGTCATAGTGATATTTGCCAAAGTAAGTTAAACTTTTTCATGTTTTGAGTTCTCGTCTGTGCTTCATCTTGTAGCTTCAGATAACACACTGCAGCAGTCACCTGCTTTGCACACTATCTAATCCATATCCATAAGTTTCCTGTGCATAATTGGAAAAGCATTGATTTTCTGTTTCGCGTATCGTAATTCTGTTGATGCAAAGCAAGTGTTATTTAAAAACATTTAATTTTAGTTTCATCTTGAACCACAGGAAGTGATAGTGGATTTGAAATCACTGCAAAAGACAGGAAATGAAACACTTACATTGATTTCTTTAGGACAGGAGTGAAGAGAGAGGTGGAGAACAAATGGGTTTCAGTGGGAGAAAAAGGGATTTAACATGACTTGTTTAGAATGTCTCTATTTAGGTAAATAAGCAAAGGTGTGTGTGTGTGTCAGCCCTACAGAGGAAATCATCCATTCAATGCCTCTGGCCCGTTTTATTATGACCCGGTCCAGAAAAGCCTTTTTTGGACTAATTTTGTGTTTATTTTTAGTTAACACTGTTAACTCTTTGAAGAGACTGAACCGTATTGATAACTATATTAGTGTTTGAAATCTCTTACTTTGTTGTTTTCTAGCATATTTCTAGCTCTTTAGCCCAGGCCAGCTGCACACATTTTTGTGCCCTTTTTTGTATGCGTGTTCGTCTGTTTTGGAGCATGTAGAGTTAAAAGAATTCTTATTTTT
>JBAJNP010002116.1:0-51586 GCA_036877545.1 Yasuhikotakia modesta | reverse complement strand
GAGAAGAAGATAATGCACATACCTATATCTAATTAGTATGATTATTAGATTATTAGGATCATTAATGGTAAAACCCTAAATGGTATATTGTGCAAAACTCTCTCTCTCTCACTCTCTCTCTCACTCTCTCTCTCTCTCACTCTCTCTCACTCACAGACACAATATCAGTTTCTGGGCCCTGCAGCATCATCACATATCAACCCAACAACAATGTAAGTAAAAGTAACAATAACAGCGATGTCACCACGAGTGTCGTGTCGTGTTTTGTCATGTCTATGTTACTTTTATTCTTTCTTTCTGAATCCGTTTGTGTCCGTTTTGAACGTTGTTGTTTATGGGTGTGAAGGCGGCTAGCGCAACAGGTTAGCATAGCACCATCCGCATCGACTCGTTTGTAAATGTTTGTAAACTGTTTATTTTCTTTGTTTTCACTTATGATCTTTGTAAATGAGTTGGGATGGGATGCAGATCTTGTTGTTTAGTTGTGTACTTGTTGTTTTGAAGGGTTGGATGTAGTTCAGTTCGCTTGTGTCGCGTCGGCTAATGCTAACCGCTAACAGTTTGTCTGACTTGAATCAAATACGAAGTTCCTGGAAACTTTTTTAAACTACATAAAAACACATTTATTTTGTCCTTGTCGTGAGTTTGTGAACTTTATTTGTGCCTTTGTGTTTAATGTTGTTGTAAAGCGTTTACAACAACATCAAACACAAAAGTTTGGTTGTAATGTCAAACTTTTAATAATGCGTTAAATTATACAGTTATAATATAGTTTCTTGTTACAATAGTTATAATATAATGATTATGTCTGATAAATAATACATGAAAATATATCAGTCATTGTCAGTTCACACAATCTGTTATTCTGGCCTTACTGTATTTCATAAAGACAGTAAAACAAAGTCTGGGTAATATTCAAGATAAGGGAATTATTAATAGATGTTATGGGCTAATATTTACTTAGATGTTGTGTATTTGACTGACTGAAAACACCAAAAACATTTCAGCCATGATGATCACATGAGCTGAAGGCCTTTGAGTTTGTAGGATTGTGTAGATACATGAGTTCAGTGCCACACAGCATGAAATGGGCTGTTAAATAACATTAAATAACAGCCATATTTATAATCATGTTTCTTTTACTGTTTTTTCTTCATAAAGTTCTTTGTGAGTTTGTGTTTCTTTGCTTCCACATGTGAAATCCACTGTGGTTTGTGTTCATTTTAAAAGTGCAGTTCCTCTTGCTGTGTGGTGTAACATTTGTAGTGTTTGTTTTAACATGTCTGTGTGGTGTTTCTGTATATTTACTGTGCTTGAAATTGAGTTGAGCTGTAATCATTGTGCCACTAGGTGGCAGCAAACAACTATGTCCTGTTTTTGGTGTAACGTTGTGAGTTTTTGCAAAGTTTTTATCACATCAGAGTGACTTGCCATATACAAACACTGACAGTTGTTAAACAACTATATATATTGTTATACTGTCTGCCCAAGCAGTCAATTAATGCAGAAAATAATGTTTTATGTAGTTTATTATTAAACCATAAAATTGTATTATTTCACAGAGTTAAGTATTGCTATGTTGTGTATCACCAGTTACATTTAAAACATTGAATACTACATTGGTTGAATGAATGTTCAATAACACATGAACACATGTTCATTCTTTCTGATGTTTAGGTCCGCACCAGGAGCAGAGGGTTCTGGTTCCGCAGGGATGTCGGGCGGTAATCGCAGGCTGCAGCAGACACAGGCGCAGGTGGATGAGGTGAGATACACCTCAGTTTACCGCCGTTCTTCTTGACCCGGAAATGTGTGTGTGACACACGGTCATCGCCTGTGACTTACTGGGGCGCAAATGATCTGTAACTATCAGTGACATTTTCTGATATATTTAATATGAGCCGTTGATGTAAAGCTTGATTTATTCGAATCTTACTGCTGTTTTTTTGTCTGCTATTGCTGTGTAAAATAGCACACACTGCAGATATGTGTTCTGTTCAGCCAATCAAATTAAGTCTCACTTCAAATCTTATGTCTTGTTCAGTAACACAAGTAACATCTTTAACTGTGGGAATCTCTGTAATAAAACTCCACAGACTACCATTTCTGGACATAAAACTTTTTGAATTGTCACTAAATGGACAGTTACTGCAGTGTGAATCCTTCTTTATTAAGAGATTTAACATTTTCCTCATACCTGTGTTTGGGAAGGTCTAAGGTCTTGACTACTAAAGCTCTATTTGTTACTCAGTTCGGTGTCATTTTTTTAAGGGAGTGTGTTCAAGTCTGGAACATTTTAATCGGCATCGTTCATTGTGGAACAGTTAATCATATAATTGCCTTTAGGATGTCTCATCTCAATAAATCATAACATGTACAGTAACTAATTTGAATAATTTATCTGTTAGTTGCCAGACTCCGCCCAGAACACACATAATTATAATTATTATACTACTGTAAACAGTGTAAAGTTACACTTTTCTGTTTTGAGGTATTGCCAGACTTTAGAGTTAATAAGCTAGAATCCAGCCACTGTAAATGCCAAAATGTATTCACATTAGCTGTAGTTATATATATGGTGCAACGTTTGTGTGATTTGACTACATTTTTGCATTTTCGGTTGATGTTTTTTGGCTCGCGTTGAAAAATCCCATCTCCAAGTGTGTACGATTGTGTTTAACCTTCCTAGGTAGAAGAATAAAATTGCTAATAAAAACGCTATTGCTAGCAAACACCACTATTAAATACTGTTAATGTATGTTAAATTAATGTGTTGTCTGCATGTAATCTATTGTCTGCATGTACAAAAAAATCATTTTTTTCTTTTCTTATGTAATTCCTATGTGTAGTTGTGAATAGCTGAGAATTTAGTTATAGAGAATTCATTGTTAAGTAATATAGTTAAGCTGGGTGTAAAGGTCAGTGTTATGGCGTTTTATATAAAGCAGCACCTTTCATGGTATTGAACCGTATACGTAAATAGTAGCTATATTGTAAAACCACCAATCACGCCCTCAGTGGTGCTCCATCTATGCCACTGTCTCCAGCGTGATGCTGTATTTCCACATTTTTTCCTCTGCTCCGATCGGATTGCTTTGATTTGGTGGATTTAACACCAGAACATGCGCAGGGCTCTGCACTCCGAACGACCCCTGACCTATCCCGTCAGCCCTTTTCGTTCCGTTCGGGGCGATCTCATTGGCCACCACGGTCTTATGTAACGCCCCGTCACTACGGTTATGCAAGTAAAACATGGATGTGCACACGCTGATCTTCCCCCCACCCTGATCTCTCTTAAAGGGACAGTAGCGTGTCCTCCTCCGGCAACAGGGTTTGTGGAGCACTGGAGCATGTGTCGGGAGGTTGAGCAGTTTGTGTTGTGTTGCCATAGTGTTTATTATGTAATTCTGCTATAGTCTGTTTCTCTCTTCACCGAGACTTAAAACATCTGCTGAATAAGCAAAGACTGAGACTGCCAATAAATCACAGATAAACTCTGAAACCCTCACTTGATTTGTGTGAACTAGACACTGTAACCCTTAGTGTACCTAATAACCGATCAGAAACTGTCCAAATACTTTTTAAACCTTTATTTAAATATATTCTCTGTATTTGTGTTCTGTGTGTTCTTATTTTTAGCGTTTTTTGAAACACAGTAAACTTTGTATATTGCAGATTGTATTCCTGTTTAGGTTTAAGTTTGTTTGCCTGCTGCATTTCCTTGTAGAACCTGTTTGAGCTCATCTGTGTGTATAAATAAAAACTGAAAACTGATCATACAGGGCAGAAATAAGAACCATTTCTGAACTATAATGAGAACTATATTTTCATCTGCTAGCAGTGACCAGGTAGTGACACACTGTCCCTACCTAGGAGAAATCAGTTTGCGTTAGTAGTTTACATCAGGGAAGTTCCTTAACGTTGTCCTCAAAAAATGTTCAGGTTACATCATAATACATCACAGCACAAATTACATCATAGCCTGGCAAAACCACGACAGTCACTTTTATCAGGGTTCTCCAGGAACTCCCTAACAGGTGTTCATGTTCTCCAGGTGGTGGACATCATGAGGGTGAACGTTGATAAGGTCCTGGAACGAGACCAGAAGCTCTCAGAGCTGGACGATCGTGCCGATGCCCTGCAGGCTGGAGCTTCTCAGTTTGAGACCAGCGCTGCCAAGCTGAAGAGAAAATACTGGTGGAAGAACTGCAAGGTAAGAAGAACGTGTGTAGAAGAATATCATCACACAGGAACCTTTTGACAAAGTCTGTTTGTGCTTCTTGCAGATGTGGGCCATTTTGATAGCAGTGATTGTGATCATCATTGTCATCATTATCAGTGAGTATATTTGCACTGCATTTATTTACAGTGAGGTACGCTTGTAACTTCAGTATCTTTGTCTTTTTCAGTCTGGTCACAGTCGTAAACATGCAGTGAAAACTGCTTGTGATTGGAAGAATGATGAGATTATGAAGAAGTATCAACGTTAGAAGGAGAGAATGAATCGGTGAATGTTCTTCCAAGATGTTCTAACCTGCTGATTTTGTAAACTATCTTCAGTGCATTTTTTTCTTTTTATTTGCGTTTCTTTTGTTTTAATGTGTTCCAAAAAGCTTAACTCTTTTATAAACGCATCTAATGTTCCTTTCCACTGGAACTTTCAACACTCCGCCGTTGCGCCGTAGATTATTGACTTTAGCAGAAAAGAAAAACACAGTTACAAAAAATTTCTCACTACACAACAGAGGAAAGTTGTGCTCATATTTGAAAGCCATATCACACACAGAAAACATAGTTTCAGCATGACAATGCCTCACGGTTCAATATAGAGACACCCTTTATTTACTGGAGTTGCCTTGCAGTTATTCAGTGCCAACAAGACATACAGCCTCTTTTGAACAACCACAAAAGTGCCATCAGACCCCATTAGTGCCTTTAGACAACAACACTGCCAACACTACCTGTAATAGATTAAATCTGATTTTTATCTGATTAAATCCTGCACATACATAGTGAGACATCAAATCTTTTTTTTTTTTTACAAAATGTACTAATAATTTGTATAGAAACATGTAGACACAGTTTGAAATAATCTTTGCCTAGTAATATTTCAGTAACATCATCTTATATATACATTTCTTTACACCTCTTTATTACAGTGCCAAATATTGTGTTCTAAGCTTCTTTGTATGTATCTCATTTGTGTAAATTGTAAACAAGTGCAATTCTATACTGTGGCCTTGCAAAACTGTTAAGCCTGTTGAATTGCCATTGTTGGCTCAATAAAATATAAATTTAACAACCTATGTTTTGTGTGATGAAGCCTTTTGTATTGTACATCATACGCTTGTGTTATTCAGAAATTCGTCTTTCAGTTGAACTTTTCAGTACATTGTTAATAACAGTTTAGAAAACAAGTATTGTATTATGAACAATACAGAAATAATACACTTTAATGCAGAAATACTTTATATGCAACATGAATATTTTGCACTTAGTGAAGTTTTGCATTTATCTTATCTGTCTGTACTTTGTGGATTTAGATACTTAAAAAAAAGACACTTTAGACCTGCCTATAGCTCAATGTAACGAATCTCCGCAACCCAAACGTCATTGTCCTGTTACCATTTACCCCGTGAACCACTTTCCTGCCCGCGGCCGGGTCGTGACGTCACGCATGACATCACGCCCCGTGTCGGTGGCTTACTGCATCATAACGTGTCAAAGATGATCAGCTTCGAGCGTTTAAACAAAAATGTAAAAAGCCACAATTTATCCACGCATGTCTGCGGCCAGTGCTACGCGTAACCCTTCAGGAAATACGCGTTGAAACGCAAGGTTTAAACCCGCGGCCTCTACCGCTACGCCATTGTTTTCATCGGTTGTGTAACATGGGAATACACGTGAGTGTCCGCTCGACTGGGAGCGTGGCCACGCCCCTGTCCGCGTATTGGCGAATAGGCGCGCGTCGATTGGATCAACCTCGCCAATAGGCGTCCGGTGGGCGTGGCCTCGCCCGGCCGCTCTCACGTTGATGTGATATGTTGAGCTCCGTCAGAATAATGGAGGGACGTGCGATAAACTGGAGCAAGTGATGGTGAACATAAACATAAATGAATGAGACACAATAAATGGATTTTTAAACTGGATTTATGGACATAATGTTGATGTGATCTTCAGTGGAGTTAAAACAAAAACAAGAAACACAGGCGGAAATTCAAGAACGAATGAAGACGCACATCTTATGACCTAATCTAACTCGATCACTGTTGTGATTTAAGGTATATTGCGTTTAAATTACATTATTTATACATGTGTCTGTGCTACACTCACTAGCATCCTCTTCATACGCCACACAGTCCACGGTATTAAACATCACGTTGTCGTACGAGCTGTATTTTGCGTGAGCGACGTCCATCTAACTTATTACGTGTTTATGTACATGATTTATAGGCAATTTAACGTGTGGGATATGTGCTGTTTCTGTCTGTATGTGGGATTCGTGGGTCCGTTGAGGTGATTTGAGGACACATCATGGTCTCTGCAGACTCGTGTCCGTGCATGTGCATGCGCATCGGCGACATAACCGACTGGCTCATGTGGGCTTATTGCATTATGAACCGAGATGGAGAGAAAATGTAGTTGCTGCTTTTTAAATAGGTCGACAGGTTTCCTCTGTACTGTAGTGAAGTAAATTTACGTTATGCGTTGCTTTCTTAAAATCACTTTTAGGTACTTGGAAGTTTTACAAGTTGTGTTGATGTTAAAGTTCATAGTTATTGTTTTTTTTAAATGTTTATTGTTGTTGTTGTTGTATCTTAAGGTAAATAATTAAACAGGGATCATGGGGAATCAAGGTTGTCCAATAAGGATTATTTATACTGATCACTACAGGGGGCTGACCAATGAGGGCTGATATAAATGTGACGTGGGCTATTCAATGTAATTTAAGCAAATGAGATGCACAGCCTGTCTGATTTATAACTTAGTCTTAACTGGAAACTTGTACAATTTCAAACCAGGAAATAACATGGGACTTTCTAAAGCTGAATATTATTTAAATGTGTGCTTTTTATTTCTCTCAACTTTAAATGATAGATGACTATTAAATTATAGAGTCTGTTATTGATGTAAATACATTTTAACAGGTCATATTTAAGACATCTGATGTCACAGATTGTGTACAGCAAGGATTACATCCATTCTTGTCACATGAAAGCATGTGATTATATCATAGACGATTTCTTAAAACCACCAATTCGTTTCTAGGAAGTGAATGTACAGTTGAATGTTTTCATCATACATGAATGTTCTTTGCCAACATGATACAGGTGAGTCACTTTTTTGCAGGAACTCAGTAGCTGTGGGAGGAGCCAGTTTTGGTTGTATAATGCATTAGTTTCACTTTGTTCTTTGTAACAAAGCGTCACGTGGTGGTTTACGATAATAAAACAGTACACTTTCACCATAATAAAACCATGCACTATTGGTATGATCAAACCATACACCATACCCTTTCACTGTAATAAAACCGTACACTTACTACAATAAAAAAATACACTTTTACTATAATAAAGTCATTTTTATAATCAGTTCTGGTTCTGGTGGGTCACTGTGCTGCCGGGTTTAATTCCAGCCGTAACGAAACACACTTCCTGTATATTTCAGTTCATCCTGATGACCTCGATAAGCATGTTTAAGTGTGTTTATGGACTGTGCTTCTATTATAAGTTTGATTACCTGATAGTGCTGCTCTGAAATGTTTTAGGAACAGCTGCATCAGACTGTTTCAACAGCAGGCATTACACAGCTGTGTCATGTCCTCTGAGGGTGTAGATATGACCTGATCATGTTATTATTGGTCAGACCAGCATAACTAACAGAAAACAAACATCATTTAAGTTAGCAGGGCACCTAGTTAGTTTGTGATGTTTATTACAGTTACTTGATTTTAATCAACACTAACTCTAAACTTAGGACACATATTTCACCCACATTGTTATATATTTCATCCACAATTTTTTTTTAATAATGTGGCTGGTTTGATTAAAAAAAAAACATAAAAGCGACTCATAAATGTTTGTGGAACATATACTTTAGTCAGAAACCACCTATCAATGCCCTAGTAACCATTCAGAACTCCTTAGCAACCACGAAACAATGCCCATGTGGTAACCACACAGGAACGTGGTAAAAACGTCAAAGCAACCGCTCAGCAGTACCCTGGAAACCACCCACAACACGTAAAACATTTTGACAGTGTGTGTTGCCTGGAAAGTACCACTTATATTTTCCTCAGACAGTGTAGAAACCTAATCTGAATGTTGTTGGTTCAGATAAGCTTCTGGTAAATGCTACTGAAAATAAACGGTGTGTTTTCTGCATGTGGAACTGTGAGGACTGATTGAAAAAAGAACAGATTATGTAAGATGTGCAGGATGTGTTTATCTCCCTGACACACCGACACGCATATACATCTAGTCAGACAGTTATGTAATGTGCTTGAGTCGTGGCTGTCTTATGCCTGTGAACGACACCATCAGACACCATCAGTTGTTTTGTTTATCTTTGATGTGATGTTAACACTCTGTCATGTACCTACGTCGAAATGAAATCATTTGTTTTTGTAATTCTGTTTCTAATTATATCACACGCAACATGCTGAAGAGCTGTTTGTTGTTTTATTGCAGACAATGTAGTTTGGGAGAAATAAATGCCAAGTATGTTCAGAGGTCAGAAAAACACTGTATTTGCCACTGCTTCTTTTTAGAAACAATAAAGGCAAAATGTCAGATTTTTTAGGGCTAAAACACTTAACATACCAAAGCTACTGTTTTGGCATGCAAAACTGACATTTTGAAATTCATTTACCCAAAATGTATAAACGTATTGTCACAACACTGATAGCGCCACAATACTTTATTGCAAGTATTGTGTTTCTTACAAGAGTTTCTTACAGTTGTTTGTGTTTTTCTTGCAGTTCTTAAAAACGTCATCGCTATGGAAAACCATTAATCAGATTCATCCCAGTAAAATATAATGGAACGTGTGAGTTTTGCTTCAGATGAAAATTGTTAATGTGGACCAAAGCAGGAAAGCATTTAGATACAGGAGCACAAGGTCAATAGAGGAGGCAGGTGTTGGTGGAGAACTTTTGGAGGGGAATGCCAGGAGAAGACGGCTTTCCCGATGGAGAAGAGGAGAACTCTTCTCCGAGCTCCAGCGAATTGGCAGGGCAAGCGGATCAAACTGACACACAGCATGAACCGAACGCCAGTGGAACCGGCTCTGGGTCAGGATCGGGAGAGGAGGAGGAAGGTGAGGAGCGACACGGAGGAGAGAGCTCGGCGGGGTGCGAGGAGAGCGGAGAGGAACGTTCCGGAGGGGAGCAGGCGCAGGATGATGTAGATATGAACAGCGGTCATGATTCCAGCAGCTGTAACGAAAGCATCGGTGGAACAAGACATCATCGCTCGTCTTCGGCCAATTGCAGCCCTGGAAGCACAACTGGATCTGGCAGCACCAAAAGGTACAGCGAGAACCAAAACGAGATGCAGAAGATTCGTCCTGTCATTTTGATTGACATTAGATTAGATATCTTCTCAAACCTAACAGACACTTAAATAAGGAACTGATAAGCCAATTCCAGCACTAATCTAATGCAACAGCTTTTGTGCTGTTAAAGAATAACAATTACACTCAAGTTCTGTCTTTTCTGTTGTTTATCTTTAGCTCAAAATCTGCTTCTGGTTCCTCGTCCTCCAGTTTTCACAGCTCTCACCAGACAGAGTGCAGGTAAACCAACAAGCTCCAACCCAGCCGATGTCATTATGATACAGTAGCACAACTGCAGTTATTCTGTTATTCATTTGTGCTCGTCAACAACGATAATGAAGAATAATGCATATACACCCAGTCGTGACCTCAGTCATTAGTTCAAGTTATAAAAGTCATTGCAAAGTTATTTCTGAGAGAAGCTGGTTTGTATATTTGTGTCCTAATGGTTAGAGAGTCTGACTTGTAACCCATAGGTTGCAGGTTCAGTTCCTGCAGTGAATGGCTACACATTGCTCCAGATGTGTGTGTTCATGGTTTGCAATGTGTGTGTTCACTAATGCTAATGTGTGTGTGTTAATCTGGATGGGTTAAACATGCAGTAGTTATTTTGCTTGCCTTGTGTTTATGTTTACATGTGGGTAGGTTTATGCCTTGCTTGTTGTTTTGCAAACCTCAAATATCCTTAAACAGATAATAAAACATTGTGTTGGTGTTTCTTTTAAACAATGTCCTACTTTAAAAATAAAGATGAAGAAATGTGTATCTTGTATGTTGACAAAGTGTGTGTGTTTGTGTGTGTGCACGCGCACGCGCACGCAGCGAGCAGACAGAAAACGGCCGTGAGCAGACGCACCGAGAGATGATGCAGACAGTCCAGGAGATGAAGAAGCGGCTGCCATCTGAGAAAAGGATTCGCAGTAAACCGAGTACAGTAGAAGCTCTGAACTATGCGCTCAACTGTGTCAAACAAGTGCAAGGTAAACACACACACACTGTAGTGTATGCAGCTGCTCGTAATTGGATGTGTCATGTGATAGAATAATAGTAGACAAATTGTCATTGTTCATTTAGTGAAATTTACTGGTTTACCTAGTTTTACTTTATTAATTTACAAAAATTAGCTGCCTTTAAAAAGGAGTGTAAAGTGTAACTCCCCAGATCTTTTTTATGTAAATAAACAATGTTTACTCTTCTCCATGTCACCTGGACAAAGAAACTCTTATTTGTTAGCAAAAGTCTGCAGCTGCCAGATTTTATCCCCCCCACAGAAAGTCAAATCAACAGAGGGCAGACATGCCCAATGCATTTTGGGTGTTGTAGTTTTTATTCCAGGGTTTTTCAACAGCAGGGTTTTTCTAGGTTTCCTGTAATTTCAAGGCAGCACTAATTTCAGTTAGTTTTATTGAAAGCCCATTTGCCAGTGAATTATTCCTGTAAGAAGTTCTGTTTTGTTATATCGGGGTCAGTTGAGCCGTACCAACCAAATGATGCAGAAATTCCTGTGGACTGATTAGTCAACTAGCCAACTCGCTGACAAGTCAAATGAGTTATAAAAGTTGGACACGTCTCTGAACTTAGAGCGTACAGCTGTTACAGTAAATGGCACTAAAGAGGCAGTGATGTACAGTATAGGTCTCTGGTTATGTAACTGTCAGTTGGCTCTGCACAGAACAGGCGTGTCCGGTCCACAGACTGCTCTCTGACACTAAAATGTTTGTTCATAATATCGGTTTATATGCCATAATGCTTGTCTACACACGCCTGTTATCTCTAGTTCTGTTTTGAGTGAATTAAATGTATGTTTAACATAACACTCGTACTGCAGGTGCTGGTATAATCTGCATGATCTCATCGTGTGCGTCATATTGTTGAGTAATTCGGTGACATTCAATCCTTAGGAATGTGATGTATTGAACTTTATGTTCTTGGAAGGTCAAAATTCGCTTTTCCAACTTTCAAAACGTTCGGGAAATTAAAGCTTTTGTTGGACTGTTTAAATAAACTTTACTTTAGTGCATCCAGTCACAAAAATCAAAATATATACATTCACCCTAATTTAATACAAGGTGACCACATGTAGAAGTTATGAGATCATAAGTGTTTGGCTTGTTCTCTCAAAGTTTTTAAAACATTTATGAACTTAATTAAAAACTATATATAGCCCTTTATATAGATGAATTATTGTTCTGCAGTTTCATTTTAACCATTTCTTTGACTTAATATGTTTTATTTTAATATGTGCTTGTGTTTTATGGATCATCTGCTGTGTTGCTTTGCAAACAGTGATAAACTCTTTCAGCTCTTTATACGTCTATGATTTGTTCTCTCTGCTGCCCCCTGTAGCAAACAGCGAGTACTACAACTTATTAATGAGCACCGGCGTGGAAGAGAGACGAGACGCCACCGTGTGCACGCTGGAGGAACTGGAGGGCATTACATCTGAACACACGCTGAAAAACACGGTACTTCTGTTTCTACAAACGTCTGACCTGCTTAATAATCTCAGTGTTTGCTGACATCTCTGCTGTTTACAGGACACGTTTGTGGTGGTTTTCTCCCTGTCCACGGGGAAGGTGGTGTACGCGTCGGAGCAGGCGTCCAGCGTTCTCCACTGCAAGCGCAAGTTTCTGGAATCTGCAAAGTTTGTGGAGCTACTGTACCATCAAGACGTCAATGTGTTTTACTCGCACACGGCGCAGCCGCGCCTGCCGCCCTGGAACGTGGGCACGGATAACGGTGAGTCACACAGGAAGTCTGATAAGACACTGGTGGTTACAAATGGTATTAAAAGCTTATAAAGAAATTAAGAGATTTATATATACGTTTGTCATTTTTGTTTCTCTGCAGTGGCAGTATTGTTTGAATGTGCCCAGGTCAAATCTTTCTTCTGTCGAATCAGGTCAGTTCGATGTTTATATAGTCATTCATGGTTGTATGTTTCCTGTAGTTATTTGGTCGTTTAACATAATTAATACTCATTCATCTTATATGTTTCATTATTGTGTGTGTGTGTGTGTGTGTGAAGGGGAGGGAAGGACAGAGATGGAGAGATGCGCTACAACCCCTTCCGCATCACTCCGTACCTGCTGAAGGTTCAGGGTTTGAGTGCAGAACCGGAGCCCTGCTGTCTGGCCCTGGCTGAACGCATCATCTCAGGATACGAGGGTAAGAGTTTCTCTGACCTTTCACCTCTCCTCTCCTTTGTCTGTTTTCAGATCACAGTATGCTATATATAATTTGTTCAGGAAATTTGTGTACTGTACACACACTGTGTAATTAAAAAGCGGAGTGCAGTGGTGTGTTAGGAAGAATATAGTATTTGTTTTCATATTTGGAATAACAACAAACGTTTATTTACTTATTTTTGTTTGTTTGTTTGTTTGTCTCCAGCTCCACGCATTCCTACGGATAAACGCATATTTAGCACAACACATTCCCCGGGATGTGTGTTTCTGGAAGTGGATGATCGGTGAGTGAGTTAAAAAGAGATGATTTGTGGTAACGTTGGTACAAGCGGAATAATGGCTGACTGTTAAATGATTGAATATTAATTCACACCTGAGATCAATTTGTTACTTAATAGTTTGTGTGTGTGTGTGTGTGTGTGCAGCGCTGTGCCTCTGCTTGGTTATCTCCCTCAGGACCTAATTGGTACCTCAGTTCTGACCTGTTTGCATCCAGATGATCGGCTGCTAATGCTGGCCATGCATCGCAAAAGTACGTACAGTCTGATCTTCTGTGTTTTGGTTCTCCACCCACAAAACAAGCCAATAAAGGTCCATAAATCTACATTACCAGAAGTTTGGCCTTAATCACTAAATGCCCATGGTCCAAATCCGTTGTGTAGTTTAGTGCTTCATATTTTATAAATATAGTCATTTACTCTGTCTTTTTATTGTAAAGAAATGTGAGTGTATTTTAATCATAGCCGTACTTATTCATCAAATAATATAGAAAAGTGTTTTATCTGTGTACACATCCACAACAACAAACTAAACAAATTGTTCTACTGTATTATTTTTTTTTCAATACATTGATGACACCGTTCCATCAGTTCTGAAGTATGCAGGCCAGCCTCCATTTGAACATTCGCCTATTCGCTTTCGATGTCAGAACGGAGACTATGTCACTTTAGACTCCAGCTGGTCCAGTTATATCAACCCTTGGAGCCGTAAGGTGGCCTTCATCATTGGGAGGCACAAAGTTCACACGTGAGAACCCGCTCTGGTCACATTACAGTATTTCAGTAGCATCTGGACTGTTTGTTGCTAATCTGCTAATCCAAACTTTCATTCTTCAACATGTATAATCTAAACTCTAGTGGACCTCTGAACGAGGATGTTTTCGCTGCGAGGAGTAAAGCAGAGCAGTCGGTCATGTGTGAAGATGTTAAAGAACTTCAGGCCATGATCTACAAGCTCTTCCTGCAGGTGAGGGACTACCCAAACCCTCTGTGTGGAGATGTTTTGAGGTGTTTGTAACTGATGTTTTTGCATCTTTCTCCTCAGCCTGTTCATAACAATGGTTCCAGTGGTTACGGAAGTCTGGGCAGCAACGGTTCTCATGAGCATTATATCAGCGTGGCGTCATCCAGTGACAGTAATGGAAACCTCTGGGAAGATTCGCACAGGGAACCAGTACGAGTGATTCATTCTAGAAAGAGTTGATCAGATATTGACTTTATTGGTGGATTTTGATGGATGTTTGGGCGTTTTTTTTCTAGATGACATTGCAGCAGTTCTGTGCCGATGTCAATAAAGTGAAGAACTGGGGCCAGCAGGCGTTTCTCGACTCCAGAAGAAAACTCACACCCTTACAACCAGCCACTGCAGGTACAGACATGATTTCAAACCTCTTCATACACATGCAGTAGAAGCACACATCTCTCTTGCTAGTGTATCTGTACAGCTAGTACATCTGACTTCTTCTGAATAAAGGTGGCGCATGTTTTGGAGCTGTAATTATAAATTATGGTTGTTTGAGTGTGTTTGTTGATCAGTCTCTGCTCCAGCAGTGGCTGGAGGCAACGTTCTGCCCAACAGCAGTCAGGGTTTGGGAATCAGAGACCACTTGAAACATTCACTGCAGGAGGCCAGAAAACAGCCACACATTCCTTCCTACCAGCAGATCAACTGTGTGGACAGCATCATCAGGTGAGTCCTGTGTTTCTGGAGCTTTGAGGTTGTGAGAACGTTTGTCTAATGTTCCCATTAAGTGACCAAAACGTTTTTCAAACATTTTTAGTTCTTTAACTTTTTAAATTTCCACTAATGACTTAAAGAATAAAGTTTTTTAATATTTGATACATAAGTTAAAGTTCTACTATGTTTAAGAACTTTGAGAGAACGTTAGCCAACATTTTGAGAACATTCCCTGTCAGTTATCTGGAGAAAGCTTATTAACTGTGGCATTTGTCTTTCTTTCCATAGATATTTGGAGAGCTGTACGACATCCGCGCTAAAACGAAAGAGCGAGTCTCGGTCTATCGCTACCTCCTCATCTTCCTCCATGTCTGAGGAAGATAAAGCTCCAGCAGCCACACACCAAGTTCCCGCAAACACAGATGGTAGGAACCCTACACCTGTCTCTCTGTTTGATGAGGATTAGTTAGCAATTAATCACAACAGTCTCAAATACAACCCGTCTCACATCGTCTTCCTGTTGCAGAGATTGTGCTGGACAGTCAGGTGTCCGCGAGTTCAGCCACGACAGCTGCGGTCGTGGGAGCGCCGCTCACTGACATCACACTGTCCACAGAAGCCATGAGTGTGGTGTCAGTCACCAGTCAATGCAGTTACAGTAGCACTATAGTGCATGTACCACAGCCTGAGTCAGGTGAGTGCCACACCTGTATGTACACACACACATAAAAGATAGCAAGGAGTGGCAGTTACTTTAAGATAGCATAAAAACACTAGAAAGTGTTTCACAAAAATGTTTCATTTAATGGAGTGTGTCTAAAGATAATGTTTCTAAGCCATACCTGTTGTCACCTGTGCGTACTTCTGTAAAACTGACTTCACACAAGATAACCTTGAAACCATTTTTTAAAAGCAATTGCAAACTCAGTAGACTAGCACACCAAAAGGCTCATTAGCATTATTTCATGCTCATAGTTATTCTATTTTCAGAGGTTACTGCCTTAGAAGATGCTCCAATGGGGAGCGAGATAACAGACCCTGCCCCCACCCCTGCACGCCCCGCCCCCAGTACCTCCTCAGCAGCTCAAGAGGAGCTGCTTGTGGTGGGCCTCACTAAAGAGGTGCTGTCGGCACACACTCAGAAAGAGGAGCAGCAATTTGTGGACCGTTTCCGACATCGTATCCTACAGAGTCCCTACAGCTCATACCTGCAGCAGGACACCAGCAGCATGGCTCACTCTCATCACAGAGGTCTGGGTGCATTTATTTTGCCTAAAAAAGACAATGTTGATGCCTTCAAAATAGTAACGATAGAAATGCATTTGGCACAATTATATTTTTGTCTATAAAAACATTACAACATTGAGAAAAATTTCACTCAGTTGACCCTAGATGTTTGACCTGAATGCTGCTTGACCTAAAGAGTCTGAATGCTGAATGTTTTGTCTGCTAGATACTTTGAGACCCAGTAACACCCTCTAACCAGTATTTTTTCTCTGCGCTCAGGTGACGTTGTCCGTCCTCCAAACAAACACAAACGAGCAAAACCAGAGGACTCGTCTGACAGCTACGGGTCACAGCCGGGTAACTTCTGGCCACTGCCTGGACCCACAGGAGCACCCCATTCCTCATGGCCTTCCTCCGAGTCATCTCATCCTCCACCTTCCAACATTGGCTTTGTGCCTCCCATGGCTGTGCCCATGCAGACGGCTGCCCCATACTTCACTGTCGTTGGCCAGGACCAACAGTCAGGGGTGCCCATGATTGTTCAGGCTGACCAAGGTGTCCAGAACCTCCAGCCCATGCAGACAATGAGCCCTGTTATGTTCGTCCTGCTGCCTGGCTATCCCACCTACCCTGCCAACTTTGGCATGTATCCCCAGGGTATGCCTGTGGCAGCACCCGGGTTCGTTCCCCAGCCCCCCTACAATATGGGCGGCTATGTCCCACCTGGCGCCCACATGCCACAGGGGTCTCCGCTGCAGGGGCATCTCGCAGGGTCCTCCGCCACAGTTGGGATGCCTCACGGCGCCGCCCCAGTGGTGGAATCGATATCCACACCTTGGTTTGGAGAAGACCTGGATGCAGCTCAACCCACAGCGCTCTTCTCGAGTTCTCGCTCTAGCTCACCGATCCAGCTGAACCTTCTTCAGGAAGAACTGACCAAACCATCAGAACCCCAGAACACCACTGGTCCAGAGAGCTTGCATGAGCACCATGCCAAAGCGGTGAGATGTTATACTTTATATGTAGTATAATACATACTATACAAAATGACTACATTACAGTATCAAGTCTCTGTTTATATATGTTACATGTCTGTCTCCAGGATGACGCTCCCAGCGAGTCGGGGAACCAGGATGCTCATTCGTCCTCCAGTGAAATGCTTGACCAATTGCTGCAGGAGGACGCCCGCTCTGGAACCGGCTCAAATGCCTCAGGCAGTGGCTCTGGAGAGTCTGGGGGTTCTCTGGGTTCTGGTTCCGGACTCGGTTCTAACGGAACCTCCACCAGTCATACCGGTGCTGTTTAAAATTACTGACGCTTACTGTTGTGTGGAGAGAATTATAAATGCACACCACCAAAATCTCAATATCTCCTCTGTTTTAAATAAGCATTTTTCAATAAATTTTAATGAAAGTGTTTTTAAAAAATGAAACTTCTTCATTTACTGTTATATAATCCCAAACCTTTTTCTAGACATTTGAACAATAGCTTCTGAAATCAAACAAAAGCTTTTTATGAAGCAAAAAACAAACCAATAAATTAAATAAGCAAACATTTAACTGTCCATTCACATCAAAGGTCCTGGTTATGTCATTAAACTGACCAGTGATGTTTCACTGTCACAGGAAGCAGCAACAGCAGCAAATATTTCGCCAGCAATGATTCGTCAGACACGTCACGGAAGGCACGAAAGTCCGCGGAGGCTCAGGAAAGAGATCGTGCAGCCTTTAAGAAGCACCCGCTTCTTCAAGAGGACAACCCGCTGTGGAGCATGATCAAGCAAACACCAGAACCTGTCATGATGACCTATCAGATCAGCTCCAGGTATCAGACCTCACCCTGGCCCCAAAAAAATCTCTGTCTCTTTCCCTGCTTGGATTTTCAGCTCATTGCTCTTAGAAACCTGAGGGAAACGTGACAATATGAACGTCTCTTTCCACAGTCGAGAGTTGACAGTTCCACAGTCTCTTTTCCAGAGTCAATATAGTTGAGCTGTTTTTTAACCTTATTCTTTGAGGTTACAGTCAGAAGTGTTGTGTGTGTTGACTTGAGTTTAGTGTGTAATTTCCTGTGGACGAATGTTCTTCCAGGGACCAGGCTCAGGTTTTGCAGGAAGACCGTGAGAAGTTGCTCCTGATGCAGCCCTTGCAGCCCTGGTTCACCCAGGAACAGAAGAAGGAGCTCATTGAAGTTCATCCATGGATCCATCATCATTCAGTCCCCCAGGAGATAGACACACAGGTCTAAAACTCAGCCTGAGATGTTTGATTTCTAAACATGTTTGGTTTTCATAAACTTAAAGGAAATTAACTTCTTAAAATCTGTTTTAGGGTTGTGTGAGTTGTAACAGCTCTCCGATGGAACCAGGAGAGGAACTTGCTCTTCAGACCAACTCGCCCAATCCTCCCACACCCGACAGCTCCTCTCCACAGGAGTGCTTGTCCCGGGAACCAAGCCCCAGCACAGACACCTGATAGCACTCACAGAACAGCTGAAGCAAACAGAGACCATCTCTGGCCATGATGGACCAGAGTCCTGCAGGAAAAACGGTCGCCCACGTCTGTATGTCACCGTCACTAACGAGGCAAGTCCTCTGCCCTTAAACGTGATCAAACCACCTACAGGTCAGAGTGACTTCCGATTGGACAATCACAGAAGACGACGCCCAGTTCCAGGTGTGCACTAAGTTTGTGGCATGACCAGCAGTCATCGATTCTGTTCTGAAGTCTGTTTGCAGACCATAGACCCAAACAACTGTGAATGTCTGACTGTAATTTGGCACTGATGTCATATGTTTTGAAAATTCCCCTTTTTTCAATTTTTTTGCAGCATTTCGCATTGCGATAACATTAGCATTTCTTGTTTTTTACATTATGAACGTACGCCAGCGTTTAAGACGCATTTTACATTCATTCCCATTTGTTTTCTACTGAAGCAGAAATCTCGCAGGCTGTGGGGAAGAGAGAGAGCGTTCATGATGTAGAAGCGCAGTAGAAATGACCACAAATGAGCAGATGGAAATGTAAATTGTATGTGCTATTAAGCCTTTTCAATGCCTATTCAAAATATTCCCATAGTAACACAACATCCTGTGCAGTACTTCAGCACTGGATACTAAATCTGGTATATACAGATATTCACATTATTTTTGCCCTTTATTACTGTCCATGGCATGAAGGATATGAACTGCTGTTTATCTGACCATTTTATTTCAGCCCTGTGTTAGTCTTCTGATGTCTTAGCTAGTGTGCATTTAGATGTTTCAACACCACGTTCAAACATAAGTTAATACGAAGTCGTGTTGAAGATGTGATGACAATCTTTCGTTAGTTCCCCAAACTGATTATTGAAACGAGACCTTAAGGTTGTCAGTATTAGTTTTGCTTTGTTCTATTTTAAATAATATTTTTCTATTGTGTGTGACGGAAAGATGTTGTTCAGGGTATTGCTAAGGTATAAAAACGAAATAATGTTGATAACGTGTACATTTTTCTCTTGCCTATATTACGGTATGACGCATACCAACTTTTGAGGTAATTCAAATTTTACCTCAGAATCAAAATGGCAGACTATATATTGCAATGAAGACGCAAAGGTCTTCCTCCCTCTAAAGCCACGCCCCCTCCGACAGCACGCAAAGGTATGCAGATATTTTGACAGGCAAGTAAGACTCCCTATGCTTAGATAACACTTTCTTTTTGAGATGTATGTTTAGACCGCTTAGTGATTGTTTTCAGGAAGAGACTTTAAACCACCAAAACAAATGTTTCTGTACAGAATCACCATTACCCTGCCTTTACAATTTGTGCTTTAAAAGATGATGGACATTACAAAAAATGCTTTATAAAGGAATGTTTGTTGTTATTGGGGTAAACCGAACGGTCACTCACATGACGTTTCATTCATACAGGACAAAGATAAAAAAAACCTTATTCTTATATGTACCATTAAACTCCGCACAGACTGTTCAGTCCCCACTCTATCTGATATTTTTAATTTATTGAGCTGTTATGTCCTAAAAGGTGTGTCAGAACTGAGGTATGTTGTTGTGAGTCTTGTGGTGTTCATGTGTCACAATCAAAGAATTGTATCTAGTATTTTTCGTAGGTTGTGTTGAGGTAAATGATACCTGCCGTAAAAATGCCAGAATACTGAACGATCAGTCCCCCTTTACCATAAAACTCCTGATTTGTACAGTTTATGATCAATGAAACATTTTTGTACAGTTTTTAGAAGACCACAAATGTAAATAAAAAAAAATGCAAAAGTCACGTACTTGTATAAAACGTCCGTTTTGTCTTGAATTCAGGGAAATATTTTGAGACACCACATAACTATGAATAAAAGATCTGTTTGTTGCAAAATATGACCAGCATGTTTTTCAATATTTATGCACTTGCAACTCTCTAAAATGCTCTTATCAAACTACTTGGGGGTTATTTTACATGCATCGCTCCATATAAAAACAGACAAAAAACTTGTTTAAACTTATTTACTTTATTTACATCTGAGCTGAAGCACAGTTATTTACACACACATTTTCAGCAGTGTTCCCTGCAAACACAAACAGTTTTTGCAATATCTGTGCGTCAAAAGCACACGTGAAGCATGAAAATATGCGGGTGCGTGTTAGTGTTTTGTGAGAACTGTGTTTCTCTATGCATGTTTGATGCTTTTAGACGCAGTATTTCCAGAAACACTCTGTATTGCCTCTTTTGCGATACTGCCTCCTGCCACCCAGAAAACGACTCAGCGGATTAACCATCGGCTTCTCCAACAGGACCTGAACAAAAACACGGAGTAAGTCGGAGGATAAACATTAAACCTCAGTATTATTGTCTTTATTATTATGCATTAACTTACTTCTTTAACAGCTTGGCTGGGGACAAATCCAGCTGTTCTGAGACCTGTGAAGGACACGAGGATGATTAATGACACAGAGTGATTTACAGGCAGCTGATACCAGCTTTTATGTTTGTGTGCTTGTTGTATGCGTGTGCATTACAAGATAATGTTTAAGACAGATTACTGCCAGATATTGTCATTGTAGTGTCAATATTAACCTTATAAGTTCCTCGGCATGCAGAATAGTTCATTTAAGCCCATGCAGATACACATTGTAGAAACAGACAATTAAATGAATGAAGTAGTGCAACACTGTTTATAGGAATCAGAGAAACATTTGGCCTGTTGTTTTAACTACACAAATAAGAGCAGGAACTTTTAAATACACAAAAGGTGAACTCTTACCATCATTGCTCATTTCTCCAGTGAGGATGGAGGGATAGCCGAATCCGCCATGAGATATAAACGCCTGTTCCGAGTAACTGAGATCTCCCGGGCTGACCACCTGTTCATCTTCTTCAAGAACTAGAAGAGAAACGGCCTTCAGTACAGTCTTCTGAAGTACTGGACTGAGATTGTCCTGTACTGTATGTTTACTGTAGTAAGTACACCTCACATTCACAAGCTAACAGGGACCAAAACATACGTTCTTAGAACACTGGTTAATGTTCTCTAAAGGTTCTCTCAGAGTTCTTGCAGTTATGTTAGTAAAACTTTTTGAATGTTATGTATCATATATCATATAAAACATTATTTTTAAGCTGTTAGTGGAACATTTTATAAACGTTACATAATTTGAAAAAGTTTGAATAATGTTTTTGTAACCAAGCAATAACGTTAATACAAGGTCTAAAGAAATTATTGTTTGTAACATTTGTAGAACATTCAAAACAACATTTTTGTTATTTAATGGAAACCTAAAACTGTTAGCTAGGTATCCAAAGTGACTTACAGTTACTGTATTCAGTTACTGAAATTACTGTACAGTAGATGATACTGTAAGTGTGTTGACCAAATGCATAGCTGTACATCATTAACTTCCTACTTCCACTGGGTTCAAACCTATAACGTTTCAGTTGCAGTCTTGTTTCCCACTACACCATCCCACCCTCAACTTCTCATATGTCTTCTGCATGTGTGTGAATATAGAGAGGATGAGATGTCTTACCAGGCCTGGCGTAGGTCATATCTGCTGAGTGCACCACAGGATGTCCAAGCATCACCTCCAGAACGGTGAGGAGTACCGCAAAAAACAGGTGCCGTTTACACAACATGGTGACACGGACAGACACACAAACTCTTTAGGTGTGACTTAAGCCAGAAGGTCTCATCTCAAGTGCCGTTTCCACCCCTGTCTTATATACTGTATGGCTCTCTCTTAACGGGGAGAGAGTACCTTCACGCCCTATGTCTCTCGACCTCCATCACGGACCCCCTTCCAACCTTTTGCATATTCTGTGCTTGTAAATTCAGAGAGGACGGATGAATGGATCAATAAAATTGAGACACAGATGCAGAGTTTGTGCGTCAGGGACGGGCCGCAGTTTTTTACCAGCCCAGAACGTATTTCAGCCAAGTTCATAAATCCTACAAGCGCAGGTGGAGGAACAGCACTTGCGGGACAGAGTCGGCCAGGCAAATTGCCCATTTAATTCATTTCTTTAAGAGGCTGCTGAGATTTATTTCCTCTGATGCCTGCGGCTGTTACTCAAATGCATCATCCTTATGATGCCTGAGGCTTCTATTTTAAGAGACTCGGGACAGATTGCAAGATTGGCAGACAGGAAGAGTGACCAATATTCTTAATGGTGTAAAGAAAATAAGGTGAGTTACTTTGGCCTCAGATGTTCGCGTCAGATTCGCTAGTTTCAGAGTGATGGACATATTGCTGCCTCTGCAAATACATAAGTCTCTGTCTATTTGTTGTATAGACTTAAGTATTTAGGAACATCATAAAAACTTTTTTTATTCGGGCTAGTAGGAACTTTATTTCTCAGAAGTTGCTCAGGAGATTTCATGGAGATCTCAGCTGTGTTTTAGTTAAGTTCAGCTTTGTCTCAGATGTTGCTCCTAAAATTGCTCATTCTTCATTTAATTTTGTTGCTGCTTATGAGAAATAACTGAGATATTAAAAAGGTCTCATCTGTGTTTTCATGTCCTATGGGAAACCACATAGCAATGCCCTGACAACAGCCCTCAACATCCTAGCACAGAGGTGACAAATGTTTTGCACCAGTTTGCATTTTCTTTAGAACATGTAAAAAGCTATTAATAAAATGTTAGTGGCACATAAGATGTGTAAATGGCTTTAGCATTGATGCTAGCAAAGTAACAATGCATTTTAGTATTAGCTTAGTAGAAGATCTCTTTCTTGTGAATAAGACAGCGGTTTACTGAGCAGTGACAACCCGTTTATTTCCTCTCAACAAACCCTATAAATCCTTTATTTATCCTTTATTAAGAACATGTGGCACCCTATTTCACACTCATTTCCTGTTACAAATACACAAATATAAATCACAATATATCACCACCGGTCCTGTTTGTCTGTTGTTTAAACACAAATTAAAATATTTGTTATTGTATTTGTAATACAATTTGTTATTGTATTTATCTCATACAATAACATTCTAACGTGTTTAAATTACATAATACTTTTATAGGAAGTGTTTTAGTATCACGGAATACAAATAGTCACAATTTTCACAACATTTCCATTTAAATGTAAATAAATAAATGTTTATGGTTACTATACTTTGGGACGCGCAGATACTGGAATGACCAGCAGGTGGCGCCCTGGCGCATATAATAAACTCCACAGATGAACTTTGTTTGGGTTGAGAACAAAAGTATCAACCGCACAAGGGCAAAACTGTGACTGTTCGTGTAAAAACAGTGGTAAGATAAAGAAAACGGGCGCAATTCGTGGATAATAGACGTCTGAGAAAATGCGCGTGTGTTAGACTGCAGTGACACCGCAGATGCGTTTGTTCCTTTGTGCGTGTTTTTGGGTCGTGCGTGTGCGCGCACGCTGCGGATGACAGACTGAGCGACAGATTTGCTTCTGTCTGGAGCGACAGCACCAGTAAGCTTGTTTTTATCACCTAAACTTTCGTTTGCATTATTTTCTGTAACAGTTTACCTTTGCAATGTCTGTCTATAGTTTCTAACACATATTGCATTGTCTATAGTGTCCTATACACATTGCATGCTCTATGCATATAGATAAAAACTTATAAAAAACATTAAGGTAACGTAGTCCTTAATATATTAAGTATATGTTAATGATACTGTAACTTTTAGTACGTAACTTATTAAAAAGTGACATGAACAATGTAATGTGCTGTGACCTAGTTTTGCATGCGTTATTGTGGAGACTGAACTTGTTAAAAGACACGAGACCATTTCATTCATCTTTATAAAGTTTTGCATTGAGTTGTCACTCATCTGGCTTTAATGACGACGTTTTTCTTCACAAGTGTGTCCAAAATATGGACCATGTTTCATGATCTGAGAGTTTCCAGGTTTTAATGGAAGCAATAATGTCAGAGATTTTATATGAAAGATTTCACATGGTCACAAATTGGCTTATTTGATTAGTGACCTTAAAACAGTAACAAAGTATTTTATAATCGTATTATATTGAATGTATGAAACTTTATTTTCAGTTTGGACTTTTTTGATAAGCACTTTGCGCGCACGCACATATTTGTATTGATGTGTGACACTTTTTGTGTTCTGGGCTTAACAAAATAAGTAAATAGTGGTGGCTCAACAATAGTCTCGGAGGAAAATAAGAACTGTTGCCAATGTCTTAAACCTCAACACAATGTGTGTTATTGTTCTGGGATTTGGAGAGATTAGATTACGACTGGCGCATGTGATTGAAGTATTTAACAGTGATAAAAACATTGTGCCAAACTACTAATGATCGATGCTGTGCTTGTGTGTGATGTGTGTTCCTCCAGAGTTTCTTCACAACATCATGAGACTGTGAGCTCAGGGTGGAATCAGTCATGGCAGAAATCGATGTTGACAAATCTCACCTGCCGGGTGTGTATGACGGTACGTTTCTCAGTGTGCCTGACGTTTACATTTAGCATCTTAAATTTCTTCTTGAGTGGGTTTTGCATGACATACCTGCATAATTGTATCTGAATGAGGAACTTGCAGTCTATACAGAAGGAGATTCCTTTGGGATGCTGTGACAAGGTGGTTAAAGATTTGAGCTGGCAGCTGAAAGGCTGCAGGTTCAAACCCCACAAGATTGAAACATGCATTTCATTTATATCTGCTGTGAATCTGCAAAAAGCATTTGGCAACAACGGACAGTCTTGCCACCACTGGAGGGACAAAAACAACATTACATTACCTTAAAAACTCTTTTAAAATGCTTAATCAGCAGACCCTCTCAGTATTTATGTGTGTTGTCTAGCAGGGCTGCTGTTGTGAATTGTAGAAGATGAGATCAACATTCAGGAATGTGATGTGAGACCAGGTCAAAGCGAGCGGGTGCTGTGTGGAGCAGATAAGAGCTGGAGCGTAGCCACTGTCTTATCTGCTGGGATGAGCCCAAGAGCTTCCAACCTTCCGGTTTCTTAAACAGGATTTGGGTTAAGATTCCAATCTTCTCCCGATTTGGCCTGAGGTTGAGGGACAGGCAGGAAGACTGAATAAAAAGTTCAAGTGCAGGGGAGTTTTGATGGACGGCAGACAATTGCAAAATGTTAGGCAAGTTAGTCTTCCGTAAACGGGAAGAACAGGGAAGTTTTGTATGGATTGGTGTCACCCAAAACGCTTTAAACTATTAAAGCGCTATCATATAAAGGTCTTTATGTTGGTCGTTGGCTAATCAAAACACGATCTGCAGGTTTTATATAAGTTTAGCTTTGATGCTAACTCCCTATGTAGGCATTAAGTTGACAGTACAACTATACAACTAGATTTTGGAACAGAGCCTCTGACCCAATTTTCTGAGTTCACGTGTGCCCCCCCTCCCCAAACTTCACCAGCAGATATTTATAGCTGCTGCTTCTGGGCCGACTGGCTGTGCCAAATATAGACAAAGAACTTCAGGAGAATGAGAGAAACTGAGAGAGAAGAGCAGAGCGATGATGAGGTGAGGAAGATGACATACTTGATGGATTCATGCAGGGGTCTCAGTTACTCTCTCTCTCTCTCTCTCTCTCTCTCTCTCTCTCTTTGTTTCTCTGATTCTGAATAGCACCATCTGTTTGGCCTAGGGGCCTCTTTTCATCTGAGGGGGGTCAAACGACTTGTGCAGACCACTCTCATTTTTACTGAAACAAACACGCCCTCAGCCGCCCTCCGCCTCTTCCGCTGTGACATTCCTTAACATTATTTATTCTTACACCTTTACCATGTTTTTCTGTTTTTTTGTTAACTTTTCTTCGCTTCTCTCACTGTTCATCAGTTTCTGGTGGTCCTCAATCTTTCTTAGAGGTCTGGGTGGGATCATGTTATTCTAATTATTTGCAATTTTAATACCAACTTATGTCAAGGACCAAGCATTCCTGTCAGACAAGAATACAAAGTTGTTCCTTATTTATTACAATGATTTCTATAATCACAATTATCACTTCTGATATCACTTATCACTTCTATCTGAAATGTTTAATTTTAAGTATAATAACTTTCAGCTACAGTCCAACATTTTTCATTAATCCTAATTTTAACCAACAATTTAAATAGTCAAGAAATACTCCTTTAAATTCGAAGGCATCAAGATTCAAAGAAATCTGACCTTTACATTATAACTTAACATTTACATTGATTCATTTGGCAGACGCTTTTATTCAAAGCGACTTACATGAATTCAAGGTACACATTTTTATCAGGACTTGTCTTCCCCTGGGATCGAACCCACAACCTTTGCGGTGTTAACGCAATGCTCTACCAGTTGAGCTAGCAGGAAGGCTTTCCGCTGGTTTCAAAGAAGGTCCATTTTTAAAAGTGTTGTAGAAGCAGGTTCTAATTTAAATTGCTCAATATTAGTCCTAGACTTACACACAAAGCCCTTCTTCATGGCATTGAGTTTAACTGTGAGTGTGCCAGCCTCTTATGAAACAGCGTTTGTCCTGAGAGTCCTCGTGTCAGGTTTTCCATCTTCACTCAGGGTGGAGAGGACCAACGTTTTTTTTGCTTTTTAAAAGCCATCTGCTGCAGCACCAGGGCTGTTTACCAACAGAAGAGCGAGCTCTTCTAGACAGGATGAATTCACATGTATTTGTGCTTCCTGACAGGAGACAGAGATTGACGAGGAGACGTTGGCGCTTCTTTAAAAGTGGTAACATTTTCTCCGATATATACCATAATTATTTGGCTATTGGTCATTGGATTAAATCATTTGGCAATGGTATATTTTTGGTTTTATATTTGAACAGTAACTTTTAAATTTGTTTACTGTGTTCCTGTAGCTCAACTGGTAGAGCATTGTGTTAGCAGCACAAAGGTTGTGGGTTCAGTCCCAGCGGATGGAAGTATTGATAAAATTGTATACCTTGAATTCACTGTGAGTTGCTTTGGATAAAAGCGTCTGCTAAGTATAACTGTTTGATGAAATGTTTTGCTAAAACCGTCATTTTGTGTAATATTATTCGCTTCTTTGTGAACATGGAGTGTCTCTGAATTGTTTAGTCGTGTCTTGCAGCTCAAGCTGTAATTGGCCGGTCTGTTTATACTGAGGTGTCCTGTTTTATGACAGTGTTGTTTAACACGCTTGTGTGATGAGTTGATGTTATTACTTCAGAGATTTTTCCACACTTGAACATGAATGAGAGTCGGAGGTGTTTTATGTGTGTTTAATGTACGTGGTTTTGTTTGCCCTTAGCTGAGCTTTTGTGTGTGTTGACAGTGTATTTGCTTGCAGCTTACAAACAGGCCCCTGTAATGATGGCATTTCAGTGAGCTGTAGACACGCCTGTGGTAATTTATTAGGCATTATGCCCTTTTCCTCTGAGCTATTGTATGGAAGTTGTTGACCCAGTTGGCTCAGCAGCAGTTATTTCTTTGTGGCCCAGTGTGGCGTCTTTAGCAGGGCATTGACGAGATAAAATACATGTTTAAACAGTCCACTTTTAAAACTTAAAACTTTAAACCAAGTTCCAGGAATTTAAGCATGCTCTCAGCTGCTGAAGGAATCCCAGCCCCTTTTGCCACAGACTCCACCCCCTACCTGGACCACACCGTCTCACCTTAGCTGAGCCCCATCTTACTGTCACAATTTTTTTATTTGGGTGATATCTTCCTCATAGACGTTTTGTAATCTCCATTTTTGAGCCTTTATGTTTATTTATTTTAATAAACTAGAATATATAGAAACAGTCTAGAATAGTTTATTATCATAACTGCATTTTTAATATGAAGATCTTTAACACACCTAAGAGTCACAACACACCTGTGACTGTGATCAATTACAATCTTTATTAGTTTGGCAACTGTCAACACTATAATTAAACTAAACAACTATTACTTGGTTGAAGAATTGCTTATTGTTGAATTACTCAGTGTTAACTGCTATTTCTGTCAATTTATTTGCCGCCTAATAGGTTGCGTATGACAGATTTAACAATAGTTAGACATCTTGTTTACACTGAGGACAACTATCAGAATACAGCACAGCCTCTCGTTGCTTAATGCCTCTAAGAAAAGTCTGTTTCTAATCCGGTTGGTGTTTTTGCTGTTTTGTCACAGTATGCCAGTGTTTCTCTGTGATAGAGGACGGGGCTCTGGCGCACAGTCTCCAGGAACAGGAAAGTGAGTATCAACTTCCTGTTAAGCTTCCCTCAAAGGACCTGAGTCTTATTCAGTTATTTCATATCATCTCAGTCGAGCAGTTCTACAGCACCAACATCCAGAAAAACCAGTCGGTGCAGAGTGACGTTCGTTTGGCCCGGAGGCTGCAGGAGGAAGAGGAACATCGAGTGAACCTCCGCCAAGATCTGCAGAACCTGTAAGAACCATCAGGGTCCGACACGTGCACAGTCACGCAGCCACCACCATCGCAAACCGCAGACATGTTGGACATTGACATGAGTTTGTGGAAAACAGACTTCCTGACTCATTCATGTTGTGTAACCCGATTGGTTGGTGTATTTTGAAAAATAAGTTGGAAAACCACAGGAAATCAAGCCAAAACCAGAACTTTGTCAGGCCAACGTGAAGTTACAGAAGTATTTGTTTTTGTTCCACGGTTTGCGCCACGTGGTTCACGCCATGCCAAAAGTGCTGTTAGCGATGCTAGTCATGTTATTATGGCTACTTTTGCTAGATTCAGACGTAGAATTAGACACACCCCCTTTTCCCAAAAACTCAGTCCTATAGAAATAGGCACGTACAGACAGAGACTTCAGTCCAGAGAGCGGCAGGGACTTATCGTGTCACATGTAAAAGAAAACCAAACCTTAACAGTCGAGCATGATATATGTTATCTTTAAAATGACTGACAGGAAGAAGAAACTTCAAAGCATTTTTACTGGCTAAGCCTAAAAACTAACTGCAGCCTGAAGTGATATTTCAAGACACCTAGTGATAACTTGATATTACAGCCTAAAGAAATACCTTTTAAACGTGTTTTGTAAAATGAAACTGACATTGTGTTTAACACTTGTGATTATGTTGAATGTTGGGAAATGTCTTTACTTTTTGGAACTAATGAGGGACTTTTTAAACCATATTTAAAACAGTCTAAAAACASTGTTASTWWTTTTAACACTGTTTTACTTTTATAGCATTTTAATGTGCAGTGTTTTAAWACAGCTTGAAAACATTTGACATAATTTTTAGGTTTAAATTGAGAATGATCATTGCTTTGTGAAACATTTAGACCCCACTGTCAATGTTACACTGTTCCCATTTAAAAATCAGATAAGAATGTTTAATCTCCAGCCGGACGTGACCGAGTCGTTTTACTTTTCCTGATTGTCAGTGAGGAAGAGGACTGCAGATACGCTCAGATGATCCAGAAAGAGCTTCAGAGATGTGCCGAGGACATCAGGAGGAGAGAGCGAGAGGACGAGGTATGTTTCAACAAAACATGACAAAGTTAAACGTCTTCTGTTGAAGATCCACAGAAATAGAGACGCAATTTAGATTCTTGGAGTTGGAATCCACAAGGAGTCGTCCTGTTTGCCGGATCTTAATGATAGAAGTTTAATTAGAACATTCAGAACCATATATAGACTATATCTCTGATAAATGTAGTTTTTGGTTTCATTTTGGTCTTTACATTGTTGGTTATTATATGTTGACGTGCATTGATTCAAACCGAGCGCAAACTACCCGTGGAGCACAGATGGAGAGGTGCATGTGTGTGAAAGAATAAAGGATCGAAAGAGCATAAAAGAAACAAGACTGAGAGCTCTTTTGCAGAAGAAGGATCTTGCAGTCCGATATCCATTTGCTTCAAGTATTCTTTTCTTCTCTGTATTTAGCTGTTGGGTGACATTTCTGTTTCCCAAAGTAGCCGCTTTGTCATCTTTGTTGTCGGGGTGGTTTTGAAACCGTTTCCATGGGGACGTCTGCAGAGTTTCTGGGGTGATGAGAGGTTTTTAGGGTGGAGCTGGATAACTCGTGTTGGAGGCCACGTCCCGTTGGAATCTTCTGCAGCAGGAGTCATGGAACACTGAGGTTCTGTATTTGTGGAATGAGTGTTTATAAGAGGCTTTCTGAAGCAGTCTGTGTGGAGCCTTTATTTCCAAAGAGCCTTCCGCTCTTTGGAAAATATCTTACGGATGAAACGGTCTGTGGAGTTTCTACTCGGGAATACCGAGGCCCTAAAACATTGTATGAGTGAAACAGTATGAACGTGTCATTGTCACAGGAGTTTTTTAGGTTTTAAATGATACATATAGTGTCAAAAATAAAAGTGTTGGAACACTTTTAATAATCACGCAATCACTATTAAATATTCAATTATTGCACTCAGTCTGAACGCAACGATTGGATATCGAATTTGCCTGTCAGTCTATGTATTTGCACATGTCCATTCACTATTGATGAAGACGGGGCTCTAGAGAGTGGTGTGAAAAGAGGGAGGGCTCTTACGCTTTCAAAGCTAGCTTGCTAGTTCTAGTCTCAAAACGGCCTAGATGACTCAGTGTTCACTCAGGGTTTGTGTCTAATGAGGGCTGTAGATGTCGACTGTGTGTAAACGCAACGTGTTGTTGACGGTTTTCTGTGTGTAACACTGATAGAATCAGATGGCAAACACAGATCATACACACGTATACAGCAGATCAGTGGCGGGTACTGGTCATTGACCTTATGTCATTTTTGCAGGTTGGTTAACTGTTTAAACAGACAGTCTAGCTCGGCACATGCAAGGGAAAGCGGTGCACACCCAGTGCTAGTTTGTTATTTTAAAAACAACTTTTTAACAAGGCTGTTCAAATAGATCGCAATTACTATTTTCCCTGAAATTTATCTTTATCTCATCGTCACTCAGTGTGGCTCTTGTTAACCCTTGTCAACAGCCACTTTGAGACAAAAATAGCAACTCTTCAAAGTCAAAACTCTTTAACCGAATGTCTTATGTCAATTATTTAGTTTGCTAATTTCATATGTGATGGTCATAAAACTGTAAGTCTAGTAATTGTGCGTCTACTTATGTGTGAATGTATTTACGTGTATGTGTGTTGGTGAACATTATGAGACACACAGGAGATGTTTCTCCATGTGACTCTCCAGCCATCAGACATTAGAGCTAAACTCACCACCAGAATGGAAACTCTGTCACCATGGTGCCACACAATGAGAAATACCTCACCATGGTGCTGACTCACATAAGAGGACATGTCGATTGGTGTGGCTTAACTAAGCGTGCATTAATTCCATTATTTATTACAATCGTTCAGTCTACTACACCACTTTACAGAACTCGCACACATTTGGCCCACAATGCAACAGCTTTAGACTTGCTAAGACTGGAATGCCCATAAGCCCACACATGCTTAGGCTGTGATGTTGTGTTTATTTGTATAGCTGTACGGATGACTTTCCTGTGGGGAATTTACTGTTTGTTTGTTTACAAGAAGTACAGTATGAGCTATATAGCAAACAGATTTTGTTCACCTCAGATGTCCTTAAAACAAGTTGGTACAATTTGGTAAAAAAATGCCCAGCGTAGATAGTACTCCTGCCCCCACTGCTAAAATAATCCTTATTTTGTTTCTTAAAGTCTGTTTTAAAATACTTACTTTCTTTATAGAATAAATTATACAGAGTATAGATTGATTATAGATTGTCATTTTAAACTTCGACAGCCCCGGTCCACATTTATGGTCGTTGTATTACACAGAGAACCAGTGAAAATAAAAATGAATGTAAGTTTGGAGTGACATCAGTGTGGGAATATAATGATGACAGAATTTTTAGTAATTGATAAACTTTCCCTGTCAGTTTGACAGTAAAGCGCAGCCCCCATGATTTTTACATTACTCCCCCTAGTGCACAAACAAAGTACATACTGCTGTGCTAATGTTTCAAAGTGGTGGTAGTAGCACTTAAAGTATTGATTTAAATGTGACACGAACTCACTTCCTGTCATTACTTCCTTTATTTGGTCGCTACATTTCCTGTTGCTTAAGCTGTTTGACCTTAAAGACAAAAGCCCCATTTTTTCTTTGTTTCATTTTTGCCTCTTTAATTCATAAAGGCTTATGAAACTAGGCCACGAATGTAACTGTGTCATGTCACGTTTAGGGCAGCCTGTATTAAACTGCTTCATAAAACTTTACCGTAGTAATGACACTTTCTGTTAAAATAGTTTTTAACGTTTTAATTACTCTTACTAATACCAAGATAATACTTTATATAGTTTAATATAAACTATATATTATATAACAAAATAATATTTAGTATAACCATTAAAATCAACATTTTACTTAAATCTGTCAGGAAAAAAAAAAATTCTATAGTTGTGTTTATTATATATTTAAATGTGTTTGTCTGTTCCCCAAAAATTAAACATGCATTATGTCATGTGTCATATAACTGTTTAACAAAATGACAACAAAGTTGAAAAAGCATCAAACAAAGATTCTGAAAGCATCTCACCTGCGTTACTTTATTATAGCGACACCAATTTAAACTCTTTGGCATTTAACAACAACAGTCACCACAGATAGCGTTTGTGTGAACCATAACCAGAGACAGAACGAATGACACACTAGGCTCATAATAAACTATAACAGCTTTCTGTGCTTCATATCTGAAGTGTGCAACAGGGTAATGTTCCGTGACGTCAGTGTAAGTGAGGTTTGAGGATCGCAGCGTCTCTGTGGGCGTCACACAGAGCGTGTGGAGGTGTGTGTGTGTGAGCTGTACTTTCCCACAGCTCTGACCCGTTTGCGCTCTGGTGGGTGTCAGTCCGCCGCTGTGAAATGGTGCTCGTGTGTTTTATTGCCATTATGATGGAACTTTCTCTGCCCACAACAACACCTCTGCATGAACTTCAACTGATCAAGAGTGTGTGTGTGTGTGTGTGTGTGTAGAGCACAAAAGTTAGCTAAATCTCTTCTCTTTCCTTTGGGAACATATAGGTTGTCTTGGAAGTTTATAAACAGTATAGAGAAAGAGTGAATTGTTTTATAAGAACTAAAAAGAAACAATGTGTGTATGTGGGTAGTGTGTGTGTGTGTGTGTATAACACACAGTGTATAACACTTTGTTCCAGCCCTTTGCTATGTATTTATTTTGGCCAATAGTAAACCACTCCAGAATATAATAATAATATAAGTTAAAGGCAACAAATTAACTTTGATGTTTGCTTTCTTAATACCCTGTTGTGATTGTGAGCAATATCACAGCTGTGGCAGTGATATTGGCAGTGATATTGGCAGTGATGTTGACTTCAGCAATTCAATCATCCAGTTTTATAATACCTGTACTGATCATGAGCTGAATGTGTGTGAGAAACATGCTGTTTTCTGCTTAACAGGAAATAGCTAAACAGCTACAGGAAGAAGAAGAGATGGAGATGAGACGACAGAGGGCTGCCACTGGTTTCCATGGCAATAGTGGTGTCTCTCCTCTGTGTGAAGGTAGATCATGGCCTCCGTCCATTGGACATGGATGTAGGCCTAATGTTGTGTGTGCATATAAACATATATGTGTATGTATGTATGTGTGTATGTATATGAGTGTGTGTAGTGTATGTATATATACATATATATATATATTGTGTATTATAGTGTCTACCTCTGTTACAGGGTTGAGTGTTTGGGAACAGGTGCTACAAGACGCTCAGCTGGCCCGTAGACTTCAGGAGGAAGAGGATTTACTGCTACACAGAGAGGTTCTGTATATATACTATATATATATACAGATTCTGTATGACATATAATGTTTAAATCAGGGCTGGGTTTGTAATTATAGTTATAAAATATATTAGTTTTTAAATTATACTATATAAATATTAGTACAGTTTTATTTTCTTTACTGTATGTGTCATACACACAAATTCCTAAATGTTTTAGTCACAGCTGAAAAATCTGTGTGTCTGGATTGGAGAGGAAATGAAAGGAAATGGGGTTGTGTTTGAGTTCAAATAATTGCCTCAGCAAACACACACACACACACATACACACACACACTCACTTTATGCCCTTTGTTGTGTAGATTCCTCAGAGATCTGCTCCGGATGTGGACTTCATCGCTGCACAAGTAGCCCAAGATGAGGTATAAACATCTAAATGTTATGATTTAAACTTTGAATTAAAACATAATGTATTAGCTTCCTAAACTTTTGTGTGATGTCACCACCTGAACCCTCTGCGGGGACAAAACTGATGTATATAAATGCTTAACAGGAGATTGCCAACTACATGCAGCGCCATCAGAGAAGGCAGAACAACAGACCACAAGACTTAGAGATCCAGGAGAGGCCTGTTGAACCAAGAGATGAAGGCAACACTACAACCAGGAAGGTATGAATTGAATCGGTCACGTGAAGCTAACGCTACATAGATGGACAGTTGTGGACACTGAATGTGAATGTCTCTTTAATCTCAGGCTCTTCAGATGCTGAGAGAGAGATTAAACTCAGAAGGGCTGAACTCGCCTGTGGAAGAGGAAGACGACTCTATTGAAAACCGTCTTCCAATCCCATCATGCACTGCACTGTGAGTAACGCGTTCACTATCACACACGCTTGCTGTTAACAAAAGTCTTGACACGTTTTTTTTATCTCTCTTCAGCCGAACACAGCACATACACAATATCGCTGAAGAGCTGGACCCCACGTTCAAAGCTCGAAAGCGTGAGAGCCTAATTTCCACCAGCCCTCCATCAGGTACGAGCTCACAGTTATACAATAGGAAACTTCTAGAACTGTAATTGTGCAACATTACCAGCCATTTCCTGTTTTGTTGCAGGTCTTTGTTTGGCCCCCCGTAACCCACACAGCATCTTCTACGATTACTTACCAGAACCCAATTTCATACCACCAACCAAACGGCAGGGAGACAAAACGGGACGTCACAAAGCCAAAGACAAGAAAGAAAACTGCAAACAACAGTGATGATGTAAAAACTGCTTAAACGTAACCCAGACTCACTCTTCTGACTTGAGTGTTATTGTATAAATGCGTGTGGACACGGATTAACCCATTAAGGCTAAGTAACAATGTATACAGCAATATCACATTGAATGTGCTTTGTAGTCCAGAATGAGCGTAATGCTGTTTTTTGTATATATATATATATTTAGGAAGTCAGATTTTCATACAAACATCTTTATTAGGAAGCACACTAGAGCGCGATACTGTACTACAGGAATTCAGAACTGGTGTGTAAAACGTAACTGAGTCTGTGTAGCTGATATTGTGTACAGTTGTGGTGTCAGCTGTGTGCTATAAAACTGAATAAATACTGTACCACACTATACCTTATACGTGTTGGTTATAGGATATACAATATCCTATTGTCACAGGATAAATATATAGGATCCTTATAGAATACACATTATATTGGTTTGTTATAGGATGCACAATATATAGGATTGTTACGTTTTTACTTTAAATTCATATACGTTTAAATAACATTGTGTTAACAGCAGATTTAATAGGGGAGTAATGTAAATTATGATTTGCTTATGCAAGGGATAATGATGCCTTAGTTCTGCTTATTTTGCATGTTTGCCCACACAATGTTTCTAAGTGCGTTCCTCATTTTCACCTCTAAATAAAAGAAAAAGCAAATCTTGTTGTTGGGAAAGACTGAGGTCAGGAAAAGCCCTCAGAAATCACTGACAGGAATTTGCACAGCCAGGTTTTTTTGAAGGAAATTTAGTGGACTTGAAAAAGGCTGTTGAGGGGAATTCTTGGTGATGTTAAATTATAATTTCAAACACAGTGTCACATCCTGACAGCCCACAGGATTGCAGTGCAGAGGTCTCTGCAACCCCCACACATACTGTAACCTTTTGTGTAGACGCGCCGTGGCGATGACATCATGAACGCTGTTATGTTTAGGTGATGCTGAGGTCAGCTAAACTTGTACTGAATTCTTATTATCTGTAGTTCCCCTGTATGAATATTTCTGGTTATTTCTTATGAATGTAGGCATGCTGTTAACGTGAGTTCTTTTCATAATAAAATTCATCACAGATTTTATCAAACATATTTGTTTCTTCAGGACTTTTATTTTGTCACATTGTCTTTATTGTACGTTAGAAAAACAGTAAAGAACAGAATACAAGTTGTTTGTACAACTGTTTAAATTCTAACCCACGACTACTGTTCTACAGCACACTGTATGAAAAACAGATCACACACATTGTCAAAATTTAAGCTTCACAGATGCGTTTTTACTTTAAATTCATCTTTTTTCAAGCTTTAATACAATAGATGATTATGCCTTTGCTATGATGTATGGTACTGTAATTCCCTGATCATCTTTTGTTGTTCTTTAAACAGCATTTGTGTAAAATAAACAGGTGCAAACATCTTTTTTTAAACAGGAAAAAAAATAACATCAAAATAAAAATTCCTTGCATACTTGTCCAGTAGGATTAAAAATAAATAATGTTACCTAGACACACATTTTACACATCCACAGATAAATTAACATGTAGTTGTTTAAGTCAGTATTGACCCTATAGTATATACTTCCTAATACATGTTCTAGGTATGTATTTAAGTTTCTATGTATAGGTATGTATGTATAGGTGTATGGGTATGTATGTATCAGTATGTATGTATATATGTATGTATAAGTATTATTTAATAGTACATATTATACTTAAAAGTTTAATTTTCACCCTAATCTTCCACTTTTTGAGTTTATCATGACCCAAAGGATCAATGAAAGTGCTACACTATATTTTTGCTAAAATATGTCATTACAAAAGATGTCATAAAACTTTATGTTCACATAATGATTGTTGGCTACACACAAACACACGCTTACATTTATGGTTTCCAGAAATAATGTGTAATTTTTTTACTGCTAATAAAATGTTGATGCCCTAACCTCACAGAAAATTTGCGGCTTTGTAAGTAAATATAAACCTTTACTATGTTTTCAAGCCATTTGGTTTACAAGTGTCGTAAACATGCACACAAGCACACATGCACAAAATGAAGCCGTTATCCTACTAAAGGCATGGCCTTGTCGTCGGAGACCAGCGAGGACATGGACGTCTGACTGCTTCCTCCGTGTTCCTGCTGCGGAAAACAGAAACTGCATTCTTCGGGAAGCGCTGCCCGAATCTGTCCTGCTGCAAAAACAAAAGATGCTAAAATGGTTTGTGTTAGAGAGCATTACTATTATTATTAACAAATGCGTTTAACGTAAGAAAACCACACTCGTTGAAGTCAGTTTACCAGCTGCGGCGTCCTTTGTTTCGTGTTTTTTCCAGCTGGTCCTTATCTTTTTTCTCTCCAGGTACAGGATTAAAATCATGGGTATGACTATACAGATGACGCCAAAACTCACGAGAATAGCTGTGACCTCTGTGGAAAATCAAACATCAGCGTGTGTTCACTGCTTAATGTGGGACAATTCAGCTCTCCACAAACTAATGAATGCCAGCCAAACTATAAACAAATCCAAACGGTACTGCCATGTGATCAAAGTATATCATAATATTGGGTGTGGATTCACCACGTTGGTTTAAATTATAATATATAACAGAAGTCAGATGAACAAAAAATGTCCCACATTAGAGCAATTCACCGTAATTGCAGTAACTGTTTTATAAACACAGCGATTTATACATTATAAATGAGTTTTGCAGGCACAGAATATCTATCGTTACTTAAGCACTTTTATCTGTGTTTGTTGTGTCATACGTACTGTTATCTATGCTGTTATCTGGCAACACTTTTGGTTTGTTATCTGGCAACACTTTTGGTCTATTATCTGGTGAAGAAGTGGTTTGCGCTGGTTCTCTTTTAGGACCACAGTTTACATCTGACTTGCTTGTTCCAGGAACAATTATTTGGTGGTCTGGTTTGGTACATCTGTGGGGTGAAAGATAACACACATCACATGGCTTGTAATATGTTAGCGATGGGATGTTTGTAACCGTTAAATTCCCAAAACAAACTGTTTTAACCAACACAATATAAGACACAATATATATCATACTTGGTCCAGCGAACACAATGATGGTGGGTTTTGTTGTTATATGTTCCTGGAGGGCACGGTTCACACGTTCCTGAATTCACAGAGAAAGATGTGATGAATGTGATGAATGTGATTAATTTGTGATTAATGTATTTCTGTGGTGGACTCACTGTTTATAGGCTGCTGGCCCGCCACACACTCTTTCACACAGAACGAACACCCGGTATCTCCGCAAAGAAATCCCTGAGAACACTCACAAACTGTGTCTCTGCTGGGAGAACATTTTTCTTTCACACGCTGGATACCTGCGGCAGAAGATAAGAGTTACTGTAAAACAACATGAAACAGTTACTGGCAGTAACGTAGGGGGCAGTTGTGGCCTGCTGGTTAGTGAGGCAAGCTTGTAATTAGTAGGTTGCAGGTTCGATTCCAGTGCTGACAGGTAGCAACTAACCCCCGATTGCTCCCTGGGAGCTGCAGTTGCCCGCTGCTACGGGTGTGTTTGTGTTCACTCCTCACCAGTGATGGGTTAAATGCAGAGGTCGGGTATGGGTAACCATAACTGACAGATACATGTCACTTTCATCTGGTAAATGTTGGTGGTCAACAGGATGCTAATTTGAAGAACTAAAGCTAGTGTTTTGTCTTGATACGATATTTGTAAACCTTGAATGCACTGTACAGTAAGTTGTTTTTAAGTGTCTGATGCAAGTCAAATGTAAATATAAAATACAAATATAATTTGCCTTTTTAGGTTATGCATCAACTTGCTATAATATATAACTTCATTAAAATCATATAATATTACAAAAAAGTGAAACAAATAATCACTAAATTCGTTTTTTACAAACATCTTTGTGTCTTATCTCACGGTTAATGAGAGGGATTTAATTAATAAGCATATCAGGACATTCATTGTGTGAAAAAGCATCTTACATTAACATCTTACATTAAAACCAGAAAAGATTAAAATCTTTAGAACCAAACAAGATAGTTCTTAAACCATAAATCTGTTCATTTATGTATTTTATATATAATTATCCTGAAACAGAACTAACAACAGGATTAAGAAGTTGTAACATCATAGGCACAGTACCTATGCACTGAGTACACCTGAGACAGCTCTTCTGAGTTGTATCTGAGATGTATTCGTCAGTATTACATGGGGTACAGAGAGCTTTCGGGTCTGAACCACAATCATTGACCATATGAGTCCCTGTAACAAAACATGACACAAAAGTTACTTAAACTTGACATGCATGTGTATAAAGCTGTCTGTGTTTTGGTTAACACCTGATCACATTTTTATCAGATTGTGTGTCAATGTTATATATAACTATAGAAAATATATATGAAACATTCAAGGTAAATAACTATGTTACCACAGTGGAAAATTTCCACAGTGGAAATTTTAAGGTTAGTCTGTTCTGGCTTTTTAAACAGACCCTAAAGTAAAATGCTATGTTATATATTACATATAGTTATACATGGCTGCTATTTTAAACACTTTAAAAAGTTTTTACACTTTTTTAAAATGTTTCTTAGATAAATAACATGAATGCTCAACTAAACATTTAAGCTCAACTTTTTTAAATTGTATTTGCTTTTGTTGCCCATCAAGTGCTGTTTTCAAAAATGTTATTATTTTCAGCTACTCACCTGGCTTACATTTCCGGCAGCACACCAAGTTGGAATCATTTTCCACACTCCAGTCCTGGCATTCACAATCCACCCCGTGTTTTGCAGCCAGACCCAATACTGTTAGAACTAAGACCAATCCATGGACCGGCCTCATTTTACACACTCTTAATACACTTCACATACGCCTGACAGATGCTGACAATAAAGATCTTGTATTGCGGTGTTACTTTATAAAATGGCCTGAGATTGGGGGGGTGGGAGGGGTGCGTAATAAGGTATTCTCAAACCACATTTGTAAGTTCCTAAATGTCACATGTTCACACCCACAACTGTCAGTACTCACACACACAGACACACACACACACACACACACTGAATGTCTGAGAGTGACGCATCTGTATTCAGTCAGTGTAGTGTGTGTGTGTGTGTGTGTGTGTGTGTGTTACATCAATACTAAAGTCTCTCTGAATTTCATTTTTTATTTTAAGGGGAATAACACTACTGTGTGTCTGTATGAAACAATATGTTTATGTCATTTTCTCAAAGGATAACACAAAGTCTGTGTGAACAGCATTTAAACACATATCTGTTAATCAAATATGTCCATCTTCCTCATAATAAAAACACATGTAAATCAGACATGTTTTCTTCAGTCTATTTTCTGCTGTAACCTCATTGCCAATATTTATTCTCGTTGAGAAACTCCCCATTTAACCAAAAGCGCGTTTTATTGCAGTTACATTTGCATGTATTTAAATACGTGGGAATGATTTCGACACCGGTGACGTCATTGTGTGGGGGGTCCTGGCGCAGTGACGTCACTGCTCCTCCTCGCTTCTGTGACTCTTGAAGTTTGATCTCCACGACTCCCTCTTCAGGCCGAACCCGGAACTCCTGAAGGTTGGCGTGAAGACGTTGGGCATGCTCCTCAACAGCCCCGTTTTTATTTCGTCGTTTCTCTTTTTCATGAGTGCCAGGGCTGGGGTGAGAGGAACAGCATCGCAGTTCTAAAAAACAAACCCCAAAAAGTTTAAATGTTAAGCAGAGACTTTTTTTCTTCTGCCTCCTTTTCTACCATTTCAATGTATTGTAAAATGACATCTTGTGATACATCTTGTAAAGCCCTTAATTGTATATTTTGTATTAAAAGTATATCATCATATATTCTAGTATTATTACATTACATAAAACAATCAACTTATATAAATGCATATAAAAGCATGTTTATATAATATTAATTCATTCTATAAATACATATTTCTATAATGTTGTACAATTACTTTTTTAACGTTGTATAAAATAATGCAAAGTAAACGGGACCGGATAAGAAACGCCTGTTTTCTCTTACAGGGGTTCGTGGGTTTGATGCGTCCGCGCGCTGCAGGTCCAGCGCGGATTTGCTGACATCTGGTGCCGAGTTGTCCGTCATACGCTGTCCGGCGGCACGAGCGTTACCTCGTTTAAAAATGTCATTCAACGTGCTGAACGTTTTGCTCCGTGACAGTTCTGCGGGCTTCTGTGAACGAAAGCGGGTTTAAAAATAACCGGATGCCATTACAGTCCCTACAGTAACAGGGAACGTTCCCTGAACGTTGGATAACGTTTTCTGAACGTCTGTCAAAGTTATATCAAAAACTAGCAGTAATGCTAAAATAAATTTCTGATGTTTATATATATATATATATATATGTATATATAATCTAAATCAAAAAGTTATTCCTAAGTTGTTGAGGAACGTTTTAAAATGTTTGAATAGCGTTCATATAACCAAGCAGTAACGTTAATACAATGTTGATGTGTTGGTGTTTAACCCCAGTTAAGGGTTAAAGTGTTTCTTTAATACCACAGGGTTACCTTAAGATTAGTTTGTCTGGTTCCGTCCGGGTTCATAACGTCCCCTAAAATCCTGTCCCTTCTGAAGAAAGGCTCTCGTCTGATAGTGGGCCCGATGTCTTCCTCTGAACTCATCTCTGGTCTGTGGGTGCGCGGTTTGTATATGGGAAACCTTTCCTCGCTGTCGATAGTCAGTGGAGGAGACGGCAGCTTATATGGGATTCTGTCAGGGATTTGCATTGGCCTGCAAATGAAAGACGCTCACTTTACCGAGACTCTGTAACAGGTTTGCTTACATCCATTCAAATATTTGCCAACCTTTGTCTATCACTCTATAGTGCTTTTTAAAGCCTTTATTATTTACCTGTTTACTGTCTCACTGGGATGAGGGATCTGAAATTCCGGGGGAAAAAGTCTCCTGCAAACACAGACACAGACGTGAAAAACCGCTCCTGTTGTTTCATTATTATTTAACCTTTTTAAATAACACCAACCTTGATCTTTGATATTCTGGATGTCTGAGGTCAGACAGAAACATTGAATTTAACCTGGAACAGAGATGCAAGATAAAAATCTGTTATACATAAACGCAAATCACAGTTTTAGTCACAGCATTTATCACAGTTTATAGAATATGAAGTTGTTTTCTGTAACTGTACAGAGTCATTCATTTAAGCATGTGTTCCAATTAAACTGAATGTCAATAGCTGTGGTCAGTTTTTACATTTTACGCCTGACTGACGTCATGATTTATCACAGATGTGAAACATCCAGTTCATCAAAACTTTATTTGCTCACCTTCATGTCATTCAGAACTGTCAAGTCCCAAATTTGAAGCTATGTTTCAAAGCTAAAGTCTTAAGCTAACATTTTGTAGGAAAAATGTATGTTCCTTTCACACATTTAAACATTCTGCTCTTATAACTTTACTATTGTGTCTTTAGAAGACTCTAGTTCATATATTCAAATATATAGACGCTCTTATATGATGCTTTTGTGATGCTTCTCAGTCTTAGTTTGACAGCGAATCTACCTTTGTTGTATAGGAAAGAACAGCCTATATATTCAATACAAATCACGTTTTCAAATGACACAAAGGTGAACATTTTTGGGCGCACTGTCACTGTCTCATGTTTGTCAGTTTGTTGTTTGCCAAATAAGCAATTATCACTTACTTGCTCTCCTCATAATGTCCAGACCTAACTTTGCTATTAAAGTCATTAAAGGGGTAATCCCATATTCCCGGGTGTCTGTCCATTAGAGGCTGATACTGGAACTGCATCTCACCGGCATCAGGTAGATTAATTGGGCTGTCTGGAAATCTCTGGATAACCCCCATGGCCTCCCAATCCAGACAACAGTCAACAGGTGGAGGTGGAGGACTGGAGACAAACTCTGTCAGTTCAATTTTGGCACTGTTAAGGTTCAAAGGCTCCGGTTTACAGTGGCTTTGGGATTCAACTGCCGGTTTTTTGGTTTTTAGCGAGTCTGGGATTGGCAATGAGGCGGCGTAGAGGATCCGAAACTCACGGTCAAAAGATTCCACAACCGGGCCGCTCAAAGCGGTGACGATCTGGCGATGCAGGTGAGCGTCGGTCCAGGTGAGACTGGCCAATTCAAAGACAGATTGAGGTCAAGAGATTAAAGGGTTTGTGATAAATCGCACTCCATTAAGATCTAATGGTGAACCACAATTTATGTAAGTCACACATAATTTCACTTAAGAGCATTCAGTCACCCTTGTGAGTGTGCTTAACAGTTATTATCACAAATTGGTAATTGTCCACATAATAAAGGGAGGGTTAAGCTTAGTGTTTAGAAATCTTGGCTGCTCACCAAAAGGCTGGTTCAAATTATGGAAAATTCCCATGTTCTCCTATTGAGCAAGTGAACTGACCTCCAAAATTGCTCCTTAATTACAGTTTGTGTAGTTTAACAGTCTAGAATCTTGTCCTGTGATCTTTTATTAAACTGTGATTGTGTTTTGATGCCTGTTTATTCTTTTACCTGTAGCTCCCCAGCATCACTGTTTCTAGGTCCACCAACACAAAGTTGTCCTTCAGTTCTCCAACCACAGTCTTTGTGTCCCGCGAGAGGAACCTTTTACCTCCAAGAACACGCATCCTGATATTCTGAAACATGGAAGAGATTCCTATAAACTATCTCTCAAAATCAAATATTTCACATTTCTTTGCACTTCAATCAATACATGAGCTTTTAGCTCCATCAGATGTCTAGGAATTCAAGACAATGAACACAAAACCAAAACTTAGTTCCTGTTAAGTGTCCTGTTAAGCGTAGTGGGCGTTTGTGTGCAACCATTCCACAACCATTTGCCAGTCATCTGCGATAGCTGAATGCAGTGAAACCTGTTCACCTTGAGTTCTGCCTCAACAGCTCCTCAATCATTCTCAAAGAGAGAGAGAAGATGAAGAGTTATCCACTAAGGTGTGTCTGCCCTTTTCTTAGAGGAGAAGCCTAATATGTCTAAGCAAGGTTAAGTCTTTTAAGGTGTGCATGGATTTTTCTTAAAGGTGTAGTACTTTGAAGCTTAAAGGTTAGACAAGTTACTGTGGAATCCTCCAAAATAAATGATGCATTACTTCAGTTTTTATTGATAAAATAACAATGATTAACTTTGATGGATTCGCTGATGTTATTGGCCACCACCTGGAGTCATTAATGCTGACATGAGCACAGTACCAGTCTGTCTGTCTCCACTCACTGGATGTTGAAGGTGGTGAGGAAAGCAGTTGTCCTCCACAGATCTTCGATTGAGGATGATGTACACCGGAACACCACGTGACGCAGCACATTGCAGGTCAGATATCACCGAACAGTCAGACAATCTCTCCGTTACCACGGCAATCAGCTGTTTAACACAAACATCAAAACAATGGTTACAGGAAATGCAAAAACATGAAGTTCCTTTAACGTGGTTTCTGCTTTTTAACAATAGCATATGTTTGGGTCTAACTAAATAAGGTCAGATTTGACTTACATATCTGTTGCTTTTAGATTATTTTGTAAGAGGAGAACTTCATTAAGATTCTGGTCCTACCTTAGTGGCTCCTTGTAGAAGTTTTCTAAGAACTTCTCGTATTGACGGCTCGCCTTCCACAGGGGGATTGGTGTAAACATTAACTCGCCCCATATCCATCCAGTTGCTCCTCTCTGGCCATCCCAGCTCTAAGCATGGAGCAGATGTGTCTGACTGTTCTGGAAAATAGTGTCCAGAAAGGGACTGAACGTCGGATTCAACCTCCTCCTCACCTCCGACCTCATCCTCCAGGGCCGCATCAGTGCTCTGATAGCTTTCGGCCCAGCTGGAGATCTCGTTCACCTCTCCAGGTGAGAGGAAAGGTTCGATTTGCTCAGTGCTGAGTTTGGTGTAGAAGGCTCCAGGACCTGAGCTCACAAGGCTTTCCAGACAGTACCGCTCCGCTTCACAATGCAAGAAGTCTGGACTGGATGGAGTCAATGGGACAAATACAACATTCTCATTGAGGCTTTGCTCTTGAGAGTTTGACATGTTTAGAGAATTAAAGCTGGCGATGGGTGTAGATCTCCTTCTATAACAGCAAAATTATTGCATTATAAATCATGTCCATGCATAAAAAACAACTGCCAGCAGCTCTATCTTGGAGGAGGTTGGTAGATTATTTAAATAGTTGAGGTTTTCTTCAGACAGTGAAGATATTTAACCCCTGACGCTCTCTTTAGATACTAAAAGTCAACAGACAAGCAGAGCACTCCACAAAAGAACCATTGTTGTAGTCCTCCGAGGTCTTGCAGAACTTTGAAATGTTTTAAATAGATCCTTTGGTGTGGTCCTTCAGGTCACACAACTTCAGAAATTCTCCAAGCCTTCCTCAAGCATTCTTTCATTTGATATCCATATCTGATGTGGAAAAAAAATGAATAGATAATCTACCTTATGGCAAGACGTTACTTAAATGGATCACACATTAGGTTCCACGAGAAGTTTTAGGTAGAACAAATAACTTACCTCCTCCCTGTCTCACACACACACCCTCACTGTCCATTGATTCTTTCTGTCAAGTTCTGACAGATCACTGGTGCGTGTCTCCTCCCATCCTCAGTGGCCTCACTCGATCTGGTGTTAAATTACTCCCCGTCACCAACCAGCGAAAGCTTCCTGCCATCAGCCTCATCGGCCCATTTTCCGTTTTCGCCCCAGTGCAGGTCTTGAGTCACAAAATAATGAACTTTGAAGGCCGGCCTAAAACACGCTCTGAAACTCAGCGCTCACCTCCTTAACCTCGTTCGTCACGCGGCACATTGTCTCGCTAATGGCAGATTTTGAGCTTTGGTAAACACGTATAATGTCTCTGCTTCTCTCTCGTGACTGGTTTTACCAGATAAGCCAGTCTTCTCCAGGGAGCAAGGACTGGGACCAACCTTTCCTCCCAGCTACAGTTAAAGGGGGGGCGAGGCTACACACACCCAGTGGTCTCTTTTGTTGTTCTATTAAAGTAACAGATACAATATGTTTGTGTGGAGCTGAGGTTGTAATTGATTTACTTTTGCTTGGTCACGTGGAGGGGAGGGCGTTGTAATCGCCGCACTGTGTGGGTGTGTCCTAATCCAACGAATGAGTGATGAGCTCACCTTTGCTCACCTTTAAGACCTGAATTCCATAAAACATACATTATAAACGTGCAAATTCCTCTCTTTAAATCAGCTTTCCGTCTACAGGTGTTAAACAAACATTGCGTCAAAGATAAGATCTGTGGATTTGAAAGCAGAAAACGTGTGGTATGACCGTGTATTGTGTCTGTGAAGTTACACATAACGCCAAAGCGCAGTTATACAAATTTATTCAAAGCAAACGATTTTTGATTTAGTTCTCAGTGTCATGCTGTGAGTGCAGGTTGTTATTAAATGACAAACATATACTGTACCATTACCAAATCTAATTACTGTACAAACCACTTGTTAATAATCACTATGCAAACCACTGCAGTATACCGTGACTCAGCTGATACCAAACAAGTTACGAGTGGACACTTGTTTGAGTCTGCCGTGAGTCTACTGAACTTCAACTCCTTCAGGCTAACAGCGGCACCAATCTATCTTCTACATAAAGACCTATTTTAACATAAAATATCTCTAAACAACTTGTTTTAAAAACATTTTATTTATAAAAATGCATGTAGTATAATGTAAAATAGTACATAAAGATGGTTTTAAGGTGTTCCAGTTGTGACTGAATTGACTAGAGATCAGTTTTTTTTTAATTTTAATCTGTTTTTTTTTTACACATGGCTAAGTCAAAAGAATATAAATCCCACTTGATAATCAGTTTTAACTTCAGAAGCAGATGTTTCCCACTATGGGAAAATACAGTTACAAATGTCAGGAATTTGGGCCTACAAACAAATCCTGAAATAGGATAATAAATTATAAAGAAGTGCGAGCCATATCATAAATTGTATCTGGAAAAGCCAGATTTTAGCTATAGCATCATGTGACAGTTTATAGGATAAGAATATAATTTCTAAAGCAAACCAGATACACAAGTGAGTCTGGGCAGAAAATTAAGCCCTTTTACGCAAATGGACGTACAGAGCCCCGCTGACTAATAAGAGAGGCACACACACCCAGGCCAGGATGTAACAGTAGCCAAAATGACCCAATTCCACCTCACGGGGATCTTGAAGAATCTCCTTCCGTTGAAAGGTGTAGATAAGCACCGCAGCAAATGCCGCAAAACCTGCGTGAACGTGTCGAATGGGAAAAAGCGGATGAATGGAAAATGGCCACACGGAGGCGCCACATGCACACAAATAAGTTGTAAAAGCATGAACAGGCCATTCTGTAGAAAACCTGTTGTTTTGCATTGCATTGTAATACTTCAGTATTAATATATTCTAATATTCAAAGTAACGATGAAAATACTGCAGCACAGATCTTCTAAGCAAAGCATACAATCTGAACAAATAGTGCAAATAGAGATACACAGTTTAATACTTAAGAATAAAGGTTTGAGCAATAGCAATATAAATTCTTACATTAGCAAGCACCTCATAATATTAAAAATGCAAGGAAATATTTGGTGTGCAGTACATGGCTGGGATACCTGCAAACAGCTGACAGAAACCAGTGAAGTAGAAAAGACCTCCTTTAGACATGGTGAACAACTGGCCGAGGAACACAATGAATGAGATGGAGGACAAAACCACAGACAAGATCATAAGGGCTTGAACCGACTGCAGCCATTCTGAGAGAGAGAGAGAGAGAGAGAGAGAGAGAGAGAGAGAGAGAGAGAGAGAGAGAGATATGAAGCAGTCAGATCAAGCAAAAAGTTTATTTATACACTAAAGATTTTCTTTACAAAACATGTAAATAAGTCACTAAAGGTAAAACTTTGTATTTACTAATTACACTTAGATGCCCTCAAGTACAGTAATAAAAATCACTACTAATAAAGTCACACAAAATCTTTATACTGAAAACCTTTATATACTTATTAACATTTATATATTATGATGAATATGAACAGAGTATTTGAATGAGTTTGTGTGTTACCGCTCTCACTGGCCGTCGCACACAGCCAGGTCCCACTGCTGTTGTCATATGTGCATTTATACCACAGGTCTGTGTTCTCAATGTCTCCCCAAGACCACCATGACTGAAACATAAACACATGATATCAGCTAAAGACTGAAACTCGTTTCATTTACATTCTCTGCAGAGGAATTTTATCTTGGACCATAATTCTTAAAAACAGCTTCTCCTGATCTTATATTGTTCAATATTTCAAAACATCTCAGATGACAATGTGGAACATTTTGGAAACTGGACTTGAGGAATCCCATAGGTCTGTTTATAAAGAAGAAAGTTAGATTTGATACCTTTACTAAAAGATTAGTGACACCAACTAACAATTTTTGGTTGTAGGAACGTTTCTTTAACGTTTAAATTAAGTAACAAGACCACAAAAAATTCTAAAAACTGTTTTACACATTATGTTAACATTATTGGTTATGAGTTTTTTCCACTAACTACTTAGAAATAACGTTTTTGATGCATCTAATATAGAACATTAGAAAGGATATAGAATATATTAGTGAATGATGTTCTCTAATATAGAACATTAGAAAGGATATATAATATATTAGAGAATAATGTTCTCTAATATAGAACATTAGACATCTTGCAAGAATGTTTTTGATAGTTCTGAGAGAATTATAGAGAACCATAGCCAACATTTTAAGACTGTTTAAAGAATGATGTTTTCTCTAGCTGGTTTTGACTCACCTTCTCCATGGTGGCGATGAAAAGCATGGCCAGGGTGACCAAATGCAAAACGGTTACTGACATCAGCAGAAGAGCCATTGTGTTTCCTGCCAACAACAAACATTTGGTTTATAACTTCTTCTCATCTTGTGTCTCTCATTCTCTCTCACAAGGGAAAATGGGGATTTGGATGTAATCAGTGTGTCTCAAATGCCTCTGATCTGACTGACTTTAAAAATCTCATCTGCCCAGCCCAGGGCAAGAGATATTTTCCAGTTCTTTATCTGATACGGACATGCATAATGCATCTGACAAATGACTTATCCATATGATGTTCAATGTATATAGGGTGTTATCCAGAAATATTCCTGGTTCATTCCAAGAAAAACTCTTTCTCATTTCAAAATGACATCAATGGCAGCATCTTTTCCAGGCAAACTTTTAGAGCGTTCGTGTGAAGTTTTATTCATGTGCTGTAATGCTGCTAGCGGTGGTATAAATGAATTTTCACCTCATTGCCAGAAACTTTTCCATCATCCCATTTCCAGGACTGAAAACACAACTATACCACAAACGTTCCTTGACATTTCCATGAGTTACCATGAGCAGATGGAAAATTTAAGCTAATAAAAACAGACTTCCGCTCAAATTTCTCAGGCAACAAAAAGTCCATTCACGAACAAGGACTGCACGTCTTGTTTTGATCAGAACGGGGATGGGAAAATTTGGGAATTACACAACTTGTAGACCCTCCAAACCCCAGGATTCCACACCCGTGTGGTGCTACTTAGTGAAAACTTGCAGTGCATGTGAGAGTCTATTTCCAGACCAAAACTCAAGGGCTGTGTTTAAAGTTCTTTATGGTTGCTGTAAGATTACGTAGTGTGTAAACATTTTTAGGTCTGCTTCTCATTAAACCGGCCCCTTGCTTCACATGTTTACACACAGAAGTTGAACAACATACTTGTGACAATGATTTCTCTTTAAAAACAATATTTGTCATGCAGAACACTCCTTAAACTGAAAACAAAACACAGTTAATTGCGAAGATCTCGCATTAACACCTTAAAAATACAGAACACAGCGACAGGCCAGAAAATATTGTCACATGAAATCAATTAAAGTTTTTTCTCCGGATGAAAGATTAGTTATATAATCTTTAGTCTGTTAGGTTACATTTTATTTTAGTATTTTTGGTATATGAACACACACACACCATCACACGCTATACCTCTATATATATGTAGTGTCTCTCTCTCTCTCTCGCTACATATATACATATACACACACACAAACCCACAGCATATTTATATACAGCATATGTTAATGTTTGTTATACTTCTAACACATCCTATAGTTTCCACAGTTGAAAGGTAAAAAATGCCGCTTACCTTGTGTTGTAGCACCAACAATTCTTCTAAAAACTGTGTGTGAAATCTCTTTGAGATTTCTTCTCCTCTTTAGCTGAACTCCTCCTCTCCTCCACGCTCGCTCTCTCTCCTCTGTCCGTTTGGCAAAAGCTGTCCAGGGAGGAATGTGGGTTCGGTTAAAGGAGGAGTTTCCTTAAAACCTCCAACACAAACGTGAGACTACAGACTTAAAATAAATGTAAAATGAGTAAGTTTGTGTCCACCCAAACCCAAAGAGAGCTACGAGTCTAATTTTACCACAATTACGTAATTACAGCACAATCACTGACGCTTACTGATATGGTGGAGTTGGCAATTAAATTAGTAGTTGGCAAATGAGTTATACTGTACATATTGAATTAGTAATACAACAGGTTTATATTTCATAGACATTGTTTGTAACAATTATTTCAGTCACGTTATTACACTTTTAGCATTGATTATATTTATATATTTTTGCCCTGCTTATTCAATGTAATACGCTTTAATTTGGACAATTACAGGACCCTCGTATGGAGATATCTGGAGAATGGTTTCCTGCTGGAGGAAACACGGACCACCCAGAGAAACGTTCAATTCTCACCCATAAATCCGAGATGCGTTAATCTTTCCGCTCCAACAAGTATAAATAAACAGAACACAGAAACGTATATAAACAATTTCTTGTGACCAGCATTTTTAGCTCTGCAAGTTATTATTCTGATATTTGCTTTCATTTTGATGTGTTTATATCATTTATTATTTAGAATTTTCTCTCATAGGCCCAAACAAAGAAATAGTTTCGCTGGCACACACACAAACAAACAAACACACACACAAACAAACAAACAAACAGAAACGCATACATTAAGTTTCTATCCTTTTATGGTGAATTCCATAGACACAATGACTTTTACACTGTACAAACTGTATATTCTGTCCCTTCACCCTCACCCTAAACACCCTAAAAACATTTTCTCTTATTTAAAAAAGCATAATTTAGTAAGTTTAACGCAATTTCCTTTGTGTGGACCACTGGATAGCCCCTTTTAATGTATGTGTATGTGACGTATGAAAACGTATAAGTGTCCGAGATTAATAG
>JBAJNP010002115.1:0-51436 GCA_036877545.1 Yasuhikotakia modesta | reverse complement strand
ATGTCAAATTTTCAGTTTTTGTGAGATTAACCCCTTTTGTTCAATAAATAATGACAATATATCCTTTTTTTGTTTGTCTATCATTAGCAAGTCTGCTTCACAAACTAATTTGATTAGGTTATTCTATTTTTTTTTTTTTACACAAAACCTAACCATGTCTGGAGGGTTTACAAACTTTCAAGCAGCACTGTATGTTGTAAATGTGATATTGAAATTCCAAACATATATAATGACTAAACTGTCCTCCTTATAGGTCTCATATGCCTGGTATCCTTCAGTATAGCCTTGATCTTCTGTTTGCGCTCTGGAAACTACTGGCTAGAAATATTCAACAGCCTTGTGGGGTCCGTGCCACTGTTGATTATTGCCTTTTTTGAGATCATAGCTGTGGTCTACATCTATGGCATTAACAGGTATGTGAGTTTTTCATTGATGTAATGAAGGAAAGCTTGCTAATAAAGTTAATTATTAAAGTGTGTTCTTTAATAACTCACCAATGAATGGATTACTCAAAGGCTGAAGGAGATTTTATGCCTCAGGTTCAGTGATGATATCAAATGGATGACTGGACGGAGACCAAACCTGTATTGGCAGGTGATGTGGAGGGTGATTAGCCCCTTCATGCTGCTGGTGGTCTTCCTGGCATATGTGATTGTTGAGAATCAGCTGACCTACAAGGCGTGGAACCCAAATCACGTACGATACAATGACTTTCTTTGACTTATGACTCTACATTATAATTATGCATGTTTTCATTTCAGTATTATATGCATATATATAATATGTAATTATTTTGAGGTAATTTTAGACTTTTATATACTGTAAAATACATATAGTGTAATACTGAAACATTTTATCAGCCATATCCATAGTGTGCACAGACATCCATAAATATATAGACATTTAAAGTATACATCCTTATATTTTTCTCTGGATCCCTCAGGATAAGTTTCCAGAGACTGAGGAAAAACCGTATCCAAATTGGGTCTCTGCCATTTGTGTTCTGCTGCCCGCTGTGCCATGCTGTCTCATTCCACTAGGGGCGCTGTGCCAGTTTATTCAGTTCCTGTTCGAATGCAGAAGAGATAAAAGCTCTATAGAAGCGTATGAAGTTGAAACGTAGGAACATAACCGAACTGTTTCACAGTTTGCCATTTGAAGTATTGATTTTCATTTATTTACAAAATCTCCAATGGAGAGGTTTTATTACATTTTTATGTCCAAAGAATGTGCCTTTAAATGTATGTATTTAACTTTATGGAAACATGACTTCAAACCATTATTTGTAGTATTGACTGGACTATATATCAGCAGAGAAAACAACTTATAAAGAAAATATATATTTTACAGGTTTTTAATACCTTAAATACTTGTAATAGCCCGTGTCATGTATCTGTAACTTTTCAAAATAAATGAAACAATTACATTTTTTGTGTCATTTAAAAAAATAATAATTTGAGATGTTTATTGGCTCATATCTTGACTTCGGTCTTTATGTGTTGATTATGTCATTAGCATTGCAAAGATACAGTACATGTATTGATAACCTTTACCAAAAAATCTTTTCTTCACTGATAACATTTAACAATAGTCCAGCTCTTAAACAGCCTGAGTGATTAACTAAAGAGTTACTGTATATTACATTTCCACACATCAAAAACATTAAATATGAACATTCATCTAAGCATTCTTGGAGGTTGTATTATCTATAAATGTTAGTTTGTGACCATATACTATAGATTCCATTTACTATACATATAAACAACTGAAATATAAGTGAGGTGAGGTAAACCTTCATTGTTGTGTTATCTAAAATGAGATTAAAAAACATTACGCCTTCATTATATAGAACTTAGCATTTAAGGTGTCAAGCATACATGCATCTTATCCCAGTATCTTGTTTAATATAACCTTGTTCAAACAGCATTGTTTAGCATATACTGTATGACAAAATAATGGCTGTAAAATCATATATAATTACATCATATTACAACATAAATGCGGACCATTACCATGCCGTGTGTGTGTGTACACTAGGATTGAGTGACAGGGTGGTCCTTTTATGTAACGTGGGGGGTGAACGGTGACATTGTGCCCCTCTGCTGTCACGTGCTGTGGAATATGCTGGCTGCTTTTGTCAGCCTGTGACTCGTTCTGCTTTTCTGGCAGTTTCATTCAATGGTCCCCTCATGCACTGTGATGTTATCAAGCCCCTCACAGTATGACTGCTGGAGTTCAGGCCTGCATGGAAGCATCCTTAACTGGGACACATGGCACAGGACAGCACATCCTTGAGACACAGCAAGCTCTCATAGCACTTGATAGAGTCAAATATCAGGTGATTTTTAATACCGTCTGGCTTATTGATTTATACATTTTATATTTTTGTGTGTAATATATTTGCTTTGCGTGTGATACATCGTGTTTCATATTTGTCATTGCATTCATATTTGTGAAATATACTTATAACAGTAAATGTAAGAAATAACTTCAATGTTAACTTCATTAACTTGCTGGGGATTAAGTAAAAAAAGTTAAGATGTTATGTTAATGAACATAGTGATGAATGGCATGGTAGTATGACCTGTTACTACATGGCCCTTCAGAATAGAAAATATGTCACCCATGTTGACAAAATGAGTTACAATGAGCAAATCATTGTAAAAAAAAATAGTTGTTATTATTCTCACATAAAAGCAATCAATGTGTTAAAAATGTGGTATGATTTGTTAGAATCAGACAAAAATAAGCTACACATGTCTGAAACACTATTTGTCAAGAATAGAACAGAAAAAGGACAAATTTTCATGGACTATTAAAACAAAAGAAAGATTTAAGAGGGCTGACCTCTTAGACAATGTAGAAATAAATATGATTTTAGGGTGTTTAACTGCTATTTGAAGCATTGGGACTGCTAGACTAGCGCTTAATTCATTCAAATTGGACCAAAACAGACTTTTTTGTTTGTAATTAGCCGGTGTACAGTCCAACTCATTTTGCCAGGACAGGTCAAATTTGGTTGGCCAATCGTGACATTCGTGACATTTAAAAATGACAGTAAGTAGAATAATTCTGGGAAAATAATTGCAACTCAAATCAGTACTATATTATTTTTACACATTTGCCGTCTATGTCTAAAGGTCCATGTAACATGCATAATGTACAGCTGGTTCCAAAATAAGCTCATTTAGGATGTTACAAAGACCTCATGTTTTAAATCAAAATCCAGATCTTTCTGCCTTTCTGGCAGTATTCTATATTAAACAGTCAATTCCTTAATTTATTTCGATTTTACATGATATTTCAACAAGCAAGCTGGTTTAGATTTAAATACAATACGTTTGATTGTAGATTGTAATATCCATGCCAATAGCAGACCTTATATTCATACAACATCAGACTGAATAAGGTTTATTATTCAGAATTCAAATCATCATGTTAATTGACTGAAGTTTTGTTGAATTATCTGTTGACTTAAGACATAGTGATCGTCTGCAGGATGTCACTCAGATCAGAGAGGCCTCAGTCTGGTGGTGGTGTTGTCATGGAGTTTGACACTGATAATGACAGAGACTCACCTGTAATAAAAGCCAGGAGCCTCCCAAGTAAGTTTGTACAGCTGTATTAAATTCATTCTGTGTTGTATACTGAGGGAAGCATTTTTGTGTGGTTCAAATATTTGAGTTAGTTTTTAAATTGTGGTATTGCTATGGACCTAAAATCAAATTATTTGACAAAATACTATAAGAATAATTTGTTCTCTCAGGGCAATAGCCATGTTGATAAAAATACAACAAAACATTAGCAAAACATTGACCATCTGTTGTTTAACTAGCTCTGCAGACCTTGTTTGTTTTCTGTCTGGCATGAAATTGTGTTTTATTCCATAACATCTGTGCATACAAGAAATAAATCTTATGGGACATTTTATCTTCAAGGATCAACCCTCATCTACCTCAAGGGCCCCAAGTTTCTCATCTATGTGAGTGGAGCATTATCTATGTGGGTAAGCAGCCCTTTCATATCTGCCATGCTGTGATGGCACTCAGTAAGTAGGGCATGAGTTCTGGCAAAGTATTACATGTTTTCCCGATGCTTGGAAGACCATACAGTAGATCAATGTGATATTTGAAGTATGATGTTGAGTGTCTCTGTGTTCCAGGGTGATCGCATGTGGCACTTTGCCATTTCTGTTTTCCTGATTGAGCTGTATGGGCATAACCTGCTGTTAACTGCCATCTTTGGACTAGTATTGGCGGGGTCTGTGCTCTTACTAGGGGCTTTGATTGGAGATTGGGTTGACCGCAATCCAAGAAACAAAGGTGGGTGATATTTTCACATACTGTATGTATGTTTGTTCTTATGGTGATCTAAGAAAAATTGTATTACTGTAATGGCTGACTGTATTACAATAATGAGAATTGTTTTTATGAATAACCAAAGATTACAATGTGAAACCTGCCAAAGTATTACAGTAAACAGATTATTACAGGAAAATGTCACAACAGAAAAAATGACAATGCTTTTAAAAGCAGGTTTCATTGCATTCATTTTCTAGTCCATGTTTGTCTGACATTCTCTAACATTCTGATGATCTTATCAGGTTGGTTTATAACAGCAGCTTGTCTGTGTTTAATTCACCAATCTCTCACTACAGTGGCTCATGCATCCCTGTTCATCCAGAACATCTCAGTGACCGTTTGCAGCATTGTTCTCATGTTGGTGTTCTCTTACAAAAAGCAGATTGAGGAAATCTGGGATGGATGGTTAACTGTAAGTCACTCTGACCTTAAACTTAACCTCCTAACAGTCTTAAAATACGATACTGCATTTTATCCTATTAAGATCCTTTAACAATGCTTAAAATTACACTGTTTGTGTTGCATCTGTACTACTGGTTAGCAAGTAAGTACTGCAAATAAACATTATTACTGTGATGACATAGAATACACAGTAACCTGTTGCATCACACAACTTACACAAGGTGGTTTGTTATACGGTGGTGATCGTCCTGGCAGATGTTGCAAACCTGGCCAGCACAGCTCTCACCATTGCCATCCAGAGGGACTGGATTGTGGTGATCACAGGCTACAACCGCGGACACCTTGCAGGTATGACGCTGTTTCTGTTTGCTTAATGTTAAAGAGGCAATTGGGTAGTAAGAGGCAAATCGTAGTAAAAATGGTCTTACAGTATGACAATACACAGTCATATTAAAAAGGCATTGTGATTTTTAAATAGATTATTGTTGGTACAGGTTTGAGTTTTGATGCTCTCCTGATGCAGGGATGAATGCTACTATGAGACGGATCGATCAGGTGACCAACATCCTGGCTCCACTGGCTGTGGGGCAGGTAATGACCCTGGCGTCTAATGTGGTTGGCTGTGGCTTCATCCTGGGATGGAATCTGATGTCCCTCATTGTAGAGTTCATCTTCCTCTCCAGAGTCTACCGTATCGTACCAGAACTGTCAGTCAAGCCGCCCGTAACGGAACATCAAAGCTGCTTGGGGAAGAAAAGAGGAAGAAAATGCTTACAAAGTAAAGGTCAGTTGCTAATGAGCTGAATCTGGGAAGTTGCGTTTAAGTTGCATAATTAAGCTGGTATTTTTTGTGTTAAAGAGAATAGATTGTGGGTGGTCCATGGGCCTGCAATGTAAAAGACCTTAATGTAAAGAGCTTTATTTTTATTTCTAATAAGGCTGATATGATTATTTAATATTGTATTTTGACCAACAAAACAATTCTTCTACCCTTATTCAGGCCGGAGCTCAGTGTGTTCAGCTGCAGTCATCTCTGAGGAGACCAGCCAGCATCTACAAGACACGTCCCAGGTGCCGATGTGTGTCCACCGCCTGCGTGGGCTCCTCAGCACCTGCCGAGAGGGATGGAGGGCATATTACAGACAGCCAGTTTTCCTAGCTGGACTGGGTCTGGCCTTCCTTTACACAACCGTGCTGGGCTTTGACTGCATCACCACGGGCTACGCCTACACCCAGGGCATTAGCGGCTCGCTTCTCAGCATACTAATGGGCGTGTCTGCCATGGCGGGTCTTTTGGGTACTGTCCTTTTCACAAAGCTGCGGAAAGCATGCGGCCTGGTCAACACTGGGGTCATTTCCAGCGGCCTGCACCTAGGTTGCCTCATGCTTTGTGTGTGCTCTGTGTTTGCCCCCGGCAGCCCCATGGACCTCAGTGTGCTAAATGTGTGGAATGCGTCTGATGTGGGCGGAATGGCTGGAGGTCACCAGAGGCACGGATACCCACTGCGCGGAGGCAGCAACCAGCCTCTGCTGCCGGATCGCTCGTCCATTCATTGGACCAACAGCACTGTACTGTTTGAGAATGCACCAGCAGGGACACAACCTGAGTCTTATGTTTCCATCATCTTGCTGTTTCTTGGAGTCATTACAGCTCGTGTTGGTAAGCAATGTGCTATCTTACATTAAAATGCAACTAAACTTTACATTATTGTGCTGGTGTTTTTATATCATGTTGGGAGTTGTCAATAAAAATCTTTAAGAAATTACTTCAAGGGATTGTTCAGCCACAAATGAAAATTGTCATAATTTATTCACCCTCATGTCATGATTTTTTTTTTTATAAACACAATGTAAGATATGAAACCCCATGAGTTTGTAACAGTATGAGGTAATGATTAAATTTTTAGGCAAAGTATTCTCTTAAACACTACAACTAACTGTATTTATTTATTGCTTGTGAATGCATAAGTTATGTTAAAAACAATTGACTGCACATTTCTCGTGAGATGTATAAACTTTTGATTTAATGGCTTATGTGTAATTGCCTGAAATCCCTGCTGTGCAAATGACTGGTAATGTACACTTTGTTAGTGTTAATACTATAATTAACATGGACATGAAGGCTTTAATTTAATTTAGGATAATCCAGAAGATTATATTTAATTAACTGGGAACACATGTGAGAGATACTAACAAAGTCACCTGTCCAATGTTTTACAGGTCTCTGGTCTTTTGACCTGACGGTGACTCAACTCCTGCAGGAAACAATATGTGAATCGGAGCGTGGGGTGGTGAATGGAGTTCAGAGCTCTATGAACTACCTGATGGATCTACTTCATTTTCTCATGGTCATCTCAGCACCTCAGCCGCAACATTTTGGGGTTCTTGTCATCGTTTCCGTTCTGTTCATTTTCACAGGACACACCATGTACTTCCTGTATGCCAGGAAAGCCAAAAGAAAACAACGCACATACATACATAAGTAACACAAATGTATATGCAGATGTCTCTGTTGAATGTTTCTCAACTGTTGCGCCTTGCCACGTGTAATAGCCGCCAGTTCTTGATTCATTTCGCAAATGGCAAGAAAGGGGTTGGCAGCAGTACAGTACTCAGGTTAATATGATTGGTAAATAGCGCCTCCTGCTGACAGTAAGGGAAAAAGCTTCTTAATTGAGCCCGAAATGTGTGTCAGAAACACAGTGTCTCTACATGAACATAGTTGACGCATTGCATTTTAATGGATTATTACCAGAGCAAACACCTTTTCAAATGCCTTCTCATGTCAATGATCAGAAATCTCTGAATTTTAAACTACTACACAAAATTGACATTTTAATATATGATTCATATATTTCTGTGATGTATGGATGCACGAATTGTATATCTATAATTATATAACATTGTATAACTATAGTTATATAAAAATATATTCATATATGACCATATATGAGACTTTAATGGGGGATTTCTATAGGGTGTTACAACCAAACAGCGGTTTTGTGAACAATCAGTTGTCAGTAGCTTCAGCTATAATCTAAATCATAAAAGTAACAGACATTCCACCTTTCTTTTACACTGTCAAGATAACTTTTTGGAATAAAGCACACAACAATAAATCTCGTCCAACAAACAGAAAGACAATCCTCTCTCATCTCAATCCTTTTTATAACATAAGGGGAATAGCTGTTTTATATTATTTGTGGTTTTGACTGACTGATTTATTTTTTAGCTTTATCCCTTTTTTAAGTTAAAAAATATAGTGATTTTTAAACAACACTGTGGACTTTATTGTGTCTCTTCCTGTCCTGTCAAGGTCTTTTAACTGACAATGATTTTAAAATTAATGAAGACAAAATCTTACCTCAGCACTGTTATGTTTTAAACTCTAGCTTGAACTTATTTGTGCATTCAGAAGTAATGGTTAACATATACGTACAGTTTTTGTACCATATCACGCCTGTTTAAATTGTTAAATTATGGGATACATTTATTTCACACACTATTATTATACTAATGTGCAATGTGAAATGTTTTTGAAGAATCTTTAAGTGTTTAACAAATCAATAGCAAACAATAAACGTGCTTTCAGAATACAATGCATTATTTGGGCTGGTTTGTATAGTCACTTAAAATAGCCAATGAATTATTAAGAATTCCTGTTGAAATGCATCGCAGTCTGTCCGCCAGATGTCCCTGTAAAGTAGGCGTCACAAGAAACCATATTAAAGTTCACATTAATGTATTCAGAATTCAACATCATCTGAACGACCAAAATTGTTAGGTAGCAAAAATTGTACCGGACGGAGCATGCATGCATTTTTTACTCAAGAACTGGACAGACTTGATTTGGACTGTTAGTCTCGGTGTTACTGTGTCAATGGGTCTATGTGATGCAACTACTGATGTGAAAAACAACTCCTTGACGAAATAATCCTTTTAATCAATATCATTACACTTTGTTTCTGTTTGTTTATGTTATTAAAGCTTGCCATGTACATTAAATATCTGTTTTTAAAGCCATTAACCCTGTAAAGTGGATCAAAATGCAGAGGACCAAATTATACTAAAACTAAAAATAGATAGAAGATAGAATCAAGTTGCCTCTGTTTAATGTGAACTTAAAAACACTCACCTTAAGGTTATAAAACTAACAAAACTTGCATCTCACTTGATGATCTCATTTGTTTTCCCCCCGCCCACTCAAGTCATGTGACATGTTACCTTTACATACCCGCACCTATGTTTACTCACGTGTCTACCATTGTCACAATGCCTGCTGTCTTTATACGAACCTCAGTAGCACATCTACTGATCTAACGCTGATCCGACTAGACGATCGATTGTATTTGCTCACCTGTGGATGAGTCAATATCCGTCATTGGTCTGAAGAAGCTTTCCTCCAATCTGTGCCGTCGTCTGCTTTGGATCCCTGGACATGGAGGAAGCGGTGAATGGGAGTCGGTCTGTGGTCAAGAGTGGTCTCATGACCTGGCGTTGGAACAAGAGTCTAAAAGTTCAGAGCAGGAGACACGATCCTGTGCTCTCACCGAACAATGATACTAAGTTCAAGGCGAACCTGGAAGGTGTAAGTCTACTTTGTGACATTTAAAGATGGCTACATTGTACTGCTTGAGCTTCAGTGTTTGGCCAGTCATGCAGTATTTGCATAAGGCTCTTTTGCTGACAACATGATTTAGAAGAGGACGCTGAAGTAATTCATTTTATTGGTCAGGCTGTAATGTGAGATTGAAGGGAAACCTGTTGGGTGGGATTTTAGACCATGATTGAGGTGTATGTTTCTGCAACACAAATACAGTGTCTTGCAGAGATAAATGAACTTCTGAGACGCTGTATCGAGGCCACTACAATCATTTGGGTTTAATTTTCCTAGAATAAGTGACTCAGTGTTTTTTTGTTTATGTACACATGGTCAGTGTTGTCAACTTCTAGGTAAAAATAAAACCTTAAAAAAGTTTTTAGTAAATTAAAAGTAAAATTGTATATATTAGGTAATATCATTATTTCAAGAATTTTAACATTTTCAACCACTCATTATATTAATAGAAATTCACCATTAATACTTAATACTGTGTATTAAGTATTAATACTGTGACAAGTACAAGGTTATGGCTTTTGTATAGTTTGACATTCTTTAATATGTCATAAAACTGCATATATAATTTGGCAAGGACTAGAAATTGTTGCTTAAAAGTAACTATAGTAACTTGAAAGATGTCACACAGAGAACTGCTTAAAATGTAATTTTCAAAATGTCAGCTACCCAAATACAGTGATGTATAGTAAAAATATAGTTGCTGATATCTTTATTATGTCATATTATGACTTAGTGCTAATGTAATAAATCAGCATTTTTTCATGGTGGTTTAAACACAGCATAGAGGTTAAGTGCAACAGTTTATACTAATAACAAGAATGTCTTCACTGTGTGTTTCCACAACAGTCTGTCTGAGTCATTAAATACACAATGAGTAATAGGCAGCAGTCAGACTTCTACTACAAACCACTTTACTTTGTTTAACTGTGGTTTGTGTGTTGTTGTAGTTGTGTGTAACTGTGGTTTGTGCTTCAGGTTTTGAAGCTTTATAGCTCACAGTTCTGTCTGATGCCCTTGTTTTGTTTATATTGTTTCTTCATGTATTAATTTTCTTACAAACAGAAATGTGCAGTTTAGAGTATAGTTTATCTATTGTACTCTCTTTGCTCTATAATCACATTTACGAATCTGTACATGTTCTAGCGGGAGTTATCACTGATTAAAGTTTCGACCAACTTGTGCTTTTGTTTAGCAGTTGTGTTGATTTAGACCTAGACAAGATATTAACATGAATGAACCTCTGTATATAGTCTTTAGAGCTGCTGTTTTCAGATAAGAGGCGGCAAACAAGGTGTATTGTCTGAGAATACAGAGCTTTATTGTTTTTTAGATCTTTAACCTCTTTCTCTTCCTGTCAGATTATATCTCAGAAGCCGCCACCTGAGTCCATCCACTCTTTAAATGCAGGACAGGCCAGACACAAGGTACATCAGCCATTTATCCTCATCTGCATGCACAGACTTGAAAATCTGGTTGGCCCATGGTTTCAAAATTCAATGGATAGAATATGATAGCCATCTGTAAGGGATATACATCTGCATTAGGCCCCTGCTTACTAACCTTTATGTGAGGTTAATGCATCAGTAATATTAAAATATTACTTCTTACTTTTTTGTTACTTCTGAATATATTTTTGAGATTCATTCATTGAATATACAAAACCCTCCTCTAAAGAGGAGAATAATATATAAAGTAGCAATATATAAAATGTGTTCAAACAAAAGTGCAATAATGTGTGAAGTCTGTAGAACATAAAAGTATAAAGTGATTCTTTTTTAAAAGATAAGGTAATGGAGTAGGAGAGAATAGAACAGAAATATAAATAAATGCTAGTATTCATGGCTCAGGTGTTGAAGAAAACATTCCACCAGCGGGGAACAGTCAGGTTAAAGTGTGGAAGTGATTTAGTGTCTGTCTAGGATGGTACCGCAAGTCACAGTGCAGAACGCAAGCTTCTGAAGGGCATAAATCTGTAGTAGTGAGTTGTCCTGCAGGGAAACATCCAGGCCTTGAATTTGATATTTTCTTGACATATACTGTATATGTAAGAAATAATTGATGAATTGCCGTTGATGTTTCACATTTGTCGCATTGTGGTCATCCTGTCTTGTTTCTTCACCTCATTGTTATTTGGCAGCGTTACCAGATTTGATTGTTTATTGTAAATGTTTTATCAAGATTGAGTTTTATCTTAAGATTGTTCTTTCTTTTGAAGGCCTGTGTGAGGAATGTGCAGTGTGCCGGTCGAGCGCTGAGGAACGCGTTCTTATCTGATGATAAGGACAACTGGAAAACTCATATTAAACTGGCAAGAATTATCAGGCAGGTTTCACCATAATGTGCAGTGTTTTAATATCAGGAGGTTGTGTCATATTCTGTGCATGCTTGTAAAATAATGTATTGTCTTGAAAATTACATTTTCATTGTGACATGACTGTTGAAACTGATTGGAAGTCACCAAAGCATGTTAATAAATATTCATGAAGGAGGTGGAGCCTAAGGTTTAATAGTCTGTCATTGCAAAAGCCTCTCATTGCAAAAAATCTAAGAATTTAGGGGACACATCCCTCCCCGTGTCTGTGATAGTTATAACCTTGAAATTTAAAATGTGATGTAAAAATACAGCTTTTAACAACCTACATGGTACTAAGAAATCAAAAGTGTATAATTTGTTAATAATATAAAAGTAACAATCACCAAAATATCAGCCAAATGGTAATACCATTGTCAGGCTTTTTTTGTTAATTTCTCAAATTAGTCTGTTTTTAAATATTTGATCATGTTTGATATTGTCAGGAGAACATTTATTGGAGTGGAACTGGTGGAATGGTTGATGGATCACTGTGAATTCATACAGAACAGAGTTATCGCTTCCAAAATGTGGAACATTCTCCTGGATTTAGGCATTCTGCTCTCAGGTACTGTTTCCTACTGATTCACTGTTGTGGACAATGGTACGATTGCTCCTGCACTGTACAGATGGCATATACAGATGGTGTAGAGTGAATGATTTATTGATTATATTATAATGCATTATATGCATTTTGCATCTGTAATACAGCTCCCTGTTGTGTGCCCTACTAGAACAGAGTGGAAAAATGATTTATTTCAGCATTAAATAACTGTAAGAGATAAATGTAAGCAGAATTTTTCAATTAGAGAAACTTTTCTGTTTAAACTTTTCTCAACCTCCACTTTTTTTATCATCACGTTATTACCAAAAACCCACAAAATTAATCTGAAATCCCCTGATTACAGTCATAATCAGATTATTATATACTTTTTTTTACCTTTTAATAGGAAATTTCTGTGTCATATCTGTAATTTTGAACCCTGTTCTGTCCAGTGGAGCAGCAGGACATGTTTGAGGACTCCAGGTCCTTGTACCAGTTCACGTTTGAGGAATGTGAGGCTCAGAGCTGTGATTTCAGAAATCAGGCCAACTGGCAGAGTGCAGTACATCTGCTCCTACAGCTGGTCCCCAGCGCGCAGCTCCGCGGTGGAACCCGCAAATGGTAAGCACACACTTAAAACTAAGGTCAACAAAACCTCTCACAGCAATTTAATTACCAATCCACTGATAACAGATTGTGTTTGTTAACAGCTTTACATAATTAAATGAACTGAGATAATACTATACACAATAATATACTGTATTAATATATAATAGTATTCATATAATATTGTATAAAAATATTGTTGTTAAAAATGATAATAATGTTACACGACATTCCTAATGTTGCAGCTGATTCACACTTAAGTTACATATTGGGCATTTTTTATTTCTACAATTAATTTTAATTTGTTAAAAAGTGGTGAATCTCTGCATTATTATTGTCTTTCTACAGTCTTTCAACCGGTTTCACATCAAGTAAAATGTTTCAGGTTTCATTTGACAGATGTTTGGCATGATTTATAAACTATGATCATGTATGGGTTCAAAATCAATGAGCTGTTATGAGGACAGAGCTTCTAGATTATAAAGACAAAATTTGGCAGGGTATTGTGATTTACATTCCATCAGCATTCCAGTGTAGTAATCAGATGTGTAGATCCAGACTCTACCGGCAGATGTCTGTGTGACAACATGTCTGTGAGTGCAGGATGGGGAGTGATTTTGCTTCAGGCTGTGTCTGTCTTATTCTCAGATATGCAGACATACTCAACCTGTTCTGAGTGTCGCATCACTTCACAGAACTCTCCTTTTGACCTTCTGCTGTCAGGAAAAATCATATCTTATCAGCTGACGGATGTTTCATTATAACTTGCAGACTATCTGTCTGTTCTCATTGCTTTTGCACTTTTTCTTTATCTTCAACTTTTTTAGTTTGTGGACTTTTCACCTGTATTAATAGAACTGCAATGAGTGAATAATTCATTTAAAATATATTCTAAAACATTGACATTTTCCGGTTGTGTCACATATTACTTGCAGCACTACACATACATAGTCTGAGATTCACTTATCTGAAGTATTTGACCTCAGTGTGCCCAATTGGGATCATTGACATTTAGCTCTTTGGTAAGCAGGGAGTTAATGGACGTAAATAGAACTCAAACTTTAGGCTGACTGCGTCTCTCTGCATCATTTCCTGTTTGCTGGGAAAGTCGGTCAGTGATTGGTGCTGTCCTAGTGGCTTTGTCTGGGGCAGGATGAGATCTGTTTTTAGGTCCCTCTGTCTGCACCTCCATTTGGGCCAGCTATGGTTCTGGGACACTGCAGACTTCACTGAATGATTTTAAGGGCATTCTGTAAGGTCATTGTGGATGTTTGTGTTGTTTTTCTGATTTAGGCCAATATATTCACTAAAATCTCGGTTGCACTTTCTTAAAACTCAATTTTACAAAATGTTTAGTGCTGCTACCTAGTAATTATATAAGAGTACTAAATATTTATCACATTCATATATTGTTGTAATTTCATATTCATAATTTCACACATTGATGCACTATGGTGGTGTGATGTCCAACAAACAGTATTACCATGGCACATGTAGTAATCGTTTTTAAGTCTTTGGTTTAAACTACACACTTGACCTGTGTTATATATTTTCTGTAGCTATAAAGAGGAAGATTCACAGAAAACAACTGAGTTTTTTAATCCTGTTCTTCAAATGAGAGCGCTGGAGCATCTCACCTCAACGGTAAGAAAACTATATCTTAACTCTCAAAATAGTCTCATGTGATTTTTTTTTTTCCCAGATGTTTTGAAATGTTACAGTACCTTATTAGAATACAGGTTTTATATTAAACCTCTGACAGCGGTATATGATTAACCTAAAAGTCTGCATCATTTAATCACACTATCCAAAAGAAGAGCATTTATACCTGCACAGAACACTGTTAGATCTGTATGTTCATCTGAAAGCCAGCAGGTCTGGTGTAGTGGCTGAATCGGTACATTACTTTGGCCATGCAGCGTGTGCTTAGCTTCCAGCTATTAAGGTAATGTTGCAGAACCTCAACTCAAGGTGCCCTGTGCACCTGCAGTCACCTTGGCAACAGAAATATAAAGCCACTTCCTGTGATTCTGAGAGGCCCTTCATTTACATTGGACACCCTGGAAAACTGATGATGCTTGCTATAAAATCACTTGAGCTTTAGAGTTTCTGTGTTCAGCTAAATGGATCAGATGCTGAGTTCAGTGATTTAGTCAGAAGACTTTGTCTTTAGCATGTAGTTGGTAAGAATTCATATTCACTACATATGGGACTAAGAACAAAAACCTACAAACAAAAACGACCTAATAACAAAAAAGTTTAAGATGACCTAGATTATTAGGACTGAAAACTATTGGCATGGATGCAGCATCAGACAAGTTTAAAGTAGCATAAGAAGTATGCAGATGCATTTGTCACTCATAATTACTTATGTAATTAATTAATTTATTAATTTAACAGAAAGCATACAGTGATAAGTGCACAGCAAAATAGCATATGTATTAATGAGTCATATGTGCTTGACTTGACGTGCTATTAAGGAGTGACCCACATTATGGAGAGCTGTAGAATACAGTAACATATGACTCTTTCTTCTTTTCCTTTAAACACAGAAGGAAATATAAGGCCCAATATTAATGATTGACATACTCACCATTCACATTTACTGTATGGAAAAAAGTTACTAAAATTACTAAAATTACTCCTCTTTCGTTCCAGTGAAGTTCTTTGGAATGACATTAGGGTCAGTAATTCTGACAATATTATTTTTGAGGAAAATTATCCCTTTATAGAGAGCAATTGTGTTTGGCCTGAAAGGGTCACAGTGGCACAAGTCCAGCTCCATTTGTCATATTCCTGTAAGTGTGTAGGGCAGAAGCTGCCACATTGGACAGCCCCACAGGATGTGGAGTTTTTATGGGCTGCTAAGCACAGTTTACACCCATTATTTTCTGTTACACACCTGGTTTACTAATGCACACACCTCTCATGGTCAGAGAGCAGATTCTTCCTCCCAGAACTGAGTGATATTTCCTTCCAGATACCTGACGGATTGGACACATTTGTATTCATGATGTGCTATGCGCTCTGGGAATACATTGTAGAGCAGTTACATCAGAACACACAGATTTGGCAAGAATGCAGTCAGAACATGAACAGCGTTAAGCTTTCAGTTTTGATTCAAGGTTTTACATGAACTCAAAGGTATTGTGGCAGAGCTTTAAAATCAAAGAAAGTGACTGTAATTGAGTCAGTAATGCATAATGCTTTTATACCCCTGCAAAAGAAACATCAAAGTACAGCTCAGTCAAAGTCAATTCAGAGACAATACAGATTCTGCAATCGTTCTTTTCTCAACATCCACCCTCAAAGAACTGAAACTTAGTTATGAAAATATTGATTCATACCTTTGAATCTTTTCTTTCCGAAGCAGCTTTCATCACATGATTTTAATAAGACTTAAGCAGCCAATGTCTGAATGAGGAAATTAACTCACACCCTTTTCTCTTTTAATAGGTGCAGCATGAACTGCTGGCTGCTCTGGCTCGCAAGGCACAGGCGAAAACAAGTAAGACTTACTCCGTGTTTGAATTTTCATTGGACAGTGAAAGTGCACCCTCAGTTTCCAGTGTTGTGACTAGATTTGAGCAGCGAATAATAAAAAATAACATCCCAGGTTCTTTGCTGATCTGCTGTATATTTTTGATGTTATAGTCAACGAGGAGAGAAGAGCAGATTCTCCCCCGCCCTTTTCCAGTGGTGCTGAGCTCAAGGTAATGAATAACAGGGCGTTACATTAACTGTGTGTGTGTGTACGTGTGTGTGTGTGTTGATGTGCACACTATTGCTGAGCTACACAGACGTCCGGGGCTGGCCAGAGCTCCCTGATTGAGCACTGCTTTCCTGCTACACGGTCATCAGTAGAAAAGCCCTTGAACTGGCAGAAATAGAGAGGAGCTGTGATTGGAGATGGATGGAGACTCTTTATGCTGTGTGTCAATGTGGAGTGTGTGTGTGTGTGTGTGTAAAACTGTAGACGTTTTTAGTAGTTGATTGTTCATCGTAGCATATTCGACACGTCTAGAGCAGGACACAGAATATCTGTGGTGTACAAGGACAATTGATGTTTCAAAGAAAACACTGTACAGGCTGGAACGTACAACATGCATGCATACACACATCTCATACATGCATAATATAAACCAGTGGCTTACAATTAGTTTACCTTGAAAACCCAACTTAGTGTTGACCCAACATACCAAGATTGTTAATTAAACAAAAATTTAATTAGCAAAAATTTAAATTCACTAATATTACTATTGATGGCTATTACTATTGATAATCTGTATGTTTATCACAGAGTTTTTGACTTGTTATATAATCTTGTATCTATATTTAAAGAAAATGTGTAATTAGCCTAATTGTATTTTTTAGTTCCCATTGCAAATTGTTTGGTTATAGGTAGATATGTTATCTCAGTAGCTTATCATTGGGCCACTTTATGGTAATTTCCTGTTATCTGGTCTAGATAATTAGTATAATTCTATCTAACTGTCCATTGTGTTCTATATTCATCCTTACTGAATACTAAAGTGCTGAAGAATGTCAGCGACTCTGTTGTGCTGAAATTGTCCAGCATGAGCTTTGATTCCTTATATAGCCAGGAGAACTGATATGGAAATCCTTGTGTGTTCAGGACAAATTCCTCTCTGCTTCCCTTACTTCAGAGATGAGGTCACAGGTTTCTCCTCGAAACGTGTGCTATGTGCCATTGTGTTTGATTGGAGCAGGAAAACTTAAATGGGATACAGTCTATCCTCGATTACTGTAACTTAACTAAATATGTCAAGCTATGTTTGAAATTATTTTAGAAACTACAGCAACTCCACACCAGTCAGGGTTTAAAATGGTTGAAAATACAGCAGATTAACTCTAAAAATGAAGGCAGAATTTTTTTTTTTACAGTGAGATGGTAAACATACATTCAGCTGGTCAATGTTTGTTGTATAGTTTTGATGTGCTCTTTAAGACAAAATGTATGTGGTCAGTCTGGATGAATTAGAAAACAAACAATTCAACCAAAAAATGCAATATTAATGATTTAACGAAATATTTTATAATTTATATTTCGTAATATATATTTTAAACTATTTAAAATTCAAAAGGCTTATGCTGTCATATGTTTTTGGAACATGTCTATAGTTTATGTGATAAACTACACTTTCAAGGGCAACAGAAATGGGCTCAGCTGATGGAGAATAGCAAATAATAGCAAAATTGGCTGGTAAAAGTCAAGTTAGTTGTGATAAGATGTTATTAGTTTGCACATGCCTTGGTTTGATTGTTAATCCAATAGAATTTGCTTGTTCAAATTATTTTTGGGACTGCTGTTTAAAATGTTTGCAGTATAGCAAGTGCCACATGACCGTATATAGTTAGTGGATCATACAACGTCTCAGTTTACATAATCACTTAACCCACAGCTAACCTGCCTGCTCGACCCCAAGCTGGCCTTTCTCCCATTTTCTGGAGATTGCGATACTTCCTATTCAGGATTGGAGGGACTACCAGATGTTTCCTGGTCGTCTACACCCTGCCTATGTGCGTAAGAGGGAGAGACAGAGGGAGGCAGGTTCACTCTCCCCCTCAGGCAACACTGTGTCAGAGACTGAACGTGTTTGTGTGCCTTCAGCTTACCGTGTCCCCAGGACGGCTGGGACCAGCTCACCCAACCATAGTTAGGCAGTTTCCAGTCTTACCTGAGTGAGACACAGCTGGAGTGGACAGTGCTGTCAGACGCACTGTCAAACTCACAGTGATTTAGAGAGAGAGCTGCTCTTGTGTGCTGTGGCCCCATGGCGTGGGACTGTGGCCTGAAGTTTGTGTTTTCTGTGTCCCCTACACTGCAGCAGGGCCCTGGGGCTGGTATGCGTGATAGAGAGGACATCAGCCGATTGGAGATGGTCCAGAGACTTGCCAAGGATGGATGCCGCCTCCTCCACAGCCCACTCAGAGCTACTGAACGTCCTGCTGAGGTGAGATTCAACATTCACTAACACTTACATTCATCTATATACTGTACTGTACTGACAGTGCACATGCAGTGTTGTTGTTATTTTATTACTATGAAGGCAAAAATGTAATAAAGCAATTAGGATAAATACTATTTGGTTTTAGATTTGAAAGTTTTTAAGTCATATTGTGTACGAGATATTTATATATATTAGAATATTATTCCCTTGACTGATGTTTTACCAGAATGTGCATTCTGGGATTCGCGCCCATGATCTTTGCATTGCTAGCACACAATCAAGTGTTATAATTTTTTATTATTATAATACTGTTTTGTTTTTTGAAGCAGCACACTTATAATCTGTTTTTTTTTTTCAAAAGATTGTCACAGTCAAATTTTTATATTTTAAAATCTCAAACTGCTTACATGGATAAAACGTAAGAAACCTAAGTGATCTCTGATTGGTTAAGCCCACAATAGTCCCGCTTCCTGATAGCGGTCAGCCACTCACAATGACAGGAAAAGCTGACGTAAGTGCCATAAGTCTGGCGGCAACCAATCACTGCAATGGCAGGACACAGCGTTCCATCCTGAACTAAATATTCCCTTGACCTTTCATAAACAAAAGTGTAATTGTGCTTATAACTATGAAAAGCTTTCGATCCGAGTCACCCCAGAGGTTTAAAAATGTCACAGTAAGCCAGTTGAGTTAAGATTAGGCAAGAGTTCTTTCAGAATTGATTGTGTTAATCCTGTATTTCTATAGGACCACATATTAGATGAGTATGACAAGTAGGGCTGTATTAAAAACAGTCCATAGAGTTCCATATTATTGTTTCAGTGCCACTTCATACTGGTGGTAGAGTTTTCAGTAATAGCTGTCTTAATTCCAGTAATATATGAGTTTACTCATGCTGTAGGAAGGAAGCCTGCTGCTGCTGTGCAGATAAACTTTGTATGCACAGGTTCAGTAATGGCTCACATAATTCTCAGTATTATTCCCTTGTATGTTTTAAAATGTTATTGTTTTTGTTGCACTTGTTTAATGCTTTTCTTATGATTTAACTGAAGCCCAACAGGAAATGTTAAGTATATAAAGCAGCACTTTTTAGTTTATCCAAATTTTCTTTTAACTGCATTTCTAGATGTATTTGATGTAATTGTATTAGATCTCTACATTTCTGTTCAACAATTTTGTGGTACTCCAGTTGTTTTCAGAGAATTTCAAACACTTTGCATCAGACTTTGTTTGATTAGTGTTATGAAATTGTTTGTTTAATGCAGATATAGATATGTTTGATTTCTGCATTACTCTGTTCTGTCAGAATGAATAGGTGTTAGCAGAGCGGACTGCTGTTTAACATGTTGATGTGAGACAGAGAGATTATGACACTGAAGAAAGTGTACAGCGAGGCAAGATGTGCTCTGTGATTTACAAACACTCTAACAAGAACATACCACACATGTGCTCTGCTTTCACGCTGTTTTCCATCTCACAGTGTTGTAATCTCTGGTACAAAACAGAAGTGAAGCTTTGTGAAGCCTTGTTGCTGCGCCTGTGGTGGGATAAACTAAACACTGGTACTGGAAGTGTATTTTATGTACTACAAGTTAGGACTTTTCTTATTCTAGTGGTTTGATTAGGATAAATCTGTGTTATTGCTGTACAAGAACTGTGTATGGGGATATTAAATTAAATAGCAGCTTTTGCATTGTGCAATTTGTCAATAGACCAAAACATTTTTGGTCAAAGACACTTTGTTTTTCTGTCACATGGATAAACATGCCTTATTCTAGAAGCTTCTGCCCTGTCTTGACTGAAGGGTTTGCAGTTTATGTAACTTTGCTTGACGGAAAAAATATATTAGAGGCTATGACCCAGAATAGATATTTAAAGATGGATGGAAAGATGCTTTCTGACTGAAATGCCACATTCCTGTGTCATTTTCCATGTGCATTAGAAGCAACTTTCAGATTCCATAGGAGGACAACAGGCCACGTTGCTATGACCACACAATCTATAATTCATTGCACAGAAAAACCTTTGTTTAGCAAGAGCTGCTATAAACTACTAAGAGAAATAAATGAGTTCACTTTAAAACAAGTACCTCTTGTAGTCTTTGGGAATGTTGGCTTTTGAATTACTAATCATTGAACCCCTTGAAAATAATTGTTAGGTCAGCCCAAGTATAAACACAAAACGAAAATCACAAAATCTTAAACAAAAATCACACACACACACACACACACACACACACACACACACACACACACACACACACACACACACACACACACACACACACACACACACACAGTGAAGAGACACTTGTCCACCAAGTCAAGTGTATTTTGAAAGGTAAAACAGTGTTCGTTTACAAAGCTGTTTCAAAAACCACCAATTCATGTGTTTAAATAACAATATTTCAACAAAATTGTGTCTATGTAAATAGCTACAGTGCTGAACACTAATTGGTCAATAGCTGTGCTTTATTTTAATATGATATACCACAGCTATGACCTCTTTTAGAACAGTCATATTTTATCTCGCCTAGGGCACCAAATGAGCCAGAAGTGTCCTTGGTGCTCCCTTAAAAACCAATAGATAGTTAGCATGCCATCTCTGCCTTACTCAGGCTCTGTGGGTATCCTGCATCAAACAGACTCTGCACATCTTGTTTTGCCCCCAGCCTGGAAAGATGCCATTAAAACGTAGTAGATGGCATTCTAACGTTCCCCTCTCTTTCAGCTTAACTGTTAGCTGAATTTAATGCCACTATAATGCCACATTGTGATCCTTTGTAACGTTCCTCTGTCACCACTTAAGCATTCGGTTTAGTCCCCCTGGAGTCTGGATTTCACAGGCAGGAGCAGTCTGCAGTACACTACCAGTAAAGGGCTTTTTGCAGGAACGAAGCCAAGCTGAAAGTTGTGACTGGGAAGATGAGTCTGTGATTGTGGCTTTTTTATTGCAGTTTGTGCTGATTGTGTCAGTGACGGCCTCTTAAGGAGTGTGTGTGTGTTTGCACAAGCAGAAACCATGTTGAGTAAGATCACTGAAGGTCTCTCAATGGTTCAGCGCAATAGGCAATTAGAGCAGAAAAGTGCTGGCACTTCCAGCCTGTCTGTCTGCCTAATTATGTCACACACACATGCTGCATTGACTGACATGTTGCTTGCCATGGTCCACAGACAGACTGCGTGAGAATCGGCTCATTAAAACACACACACAAATCATGCAAACCCTGCATGATCTGTTCATTAATTATACCTCTAACTACTAAGTTTTTTTACTGTCATTGTAATGAGGATGTTTTCAGAAGAGTAACTGTGACAGCCATATGCTGTTGGTAGACGCGTTATTGAAGAAGGCTTGGGACACACACCCATGTTTACATACACGACTGAGTCACGCCTGTTCATCTCGCATGCTGTATACAGGCAGCTGAAGAACACATCAAACAAACCCAGCCATTGAGTTCCCAGTCTACAGCAGTTTGTCTGCTTCTCACGCATTTACATCGGGTTCATCTTTAATAACAAAGGCAGTCTGCAATAAAAACTGGTGAAGTCAGTATTTTAGCACCTGGGTTTATAAGGCTGAGGTAGCGGTTTTGTGCTTCTGTATTGTCAATGAATACAACACACTATACTGTCCTAACGTGGTTTATATGGTACATAATTCTGCATATAGGCTGAGCTTTATGTGTGACAATTGGAGAGGGGATAGATTGGTGACTGCTTTGTTCTCAGCATGTGTTGTGTGTGCCTGTGTGTATTTCAGTGTGATCAAAGAGCTGTGCAAGATTGATAACACACACAAGACAAAGAGACAGAGCTATAACAGGCATACAATAGCAGTAAAATACATATACTGGTATGTGTATTTTACCTGTGTGTGTGCAGAAAATAGTTCCTTTTTGCTTACACAAACACAAATGTGTTTCTGTGTCTTCACTTATTTTAAAAGAACAAATAAAGACAATATTTTGGTAAAGAAAAAAGAGTGCATGCTTCCTTATCCAAATACACAAACGGTAAAATTTATGTAAATTTATGCTTCACTTACTCAAATATTTAATTTTAGCTCCCTTTTGTACATTGCAGCAAAGCACACAGAATGGTTTTAATTTTAGTTCAGGGCTAAATATATAAAATCAATTAACTGAATCAATGAGGTAAATTAATTCATCTATCAAATGAGCAAATCATTAAAATATAAATGCAGGCGGATCTGAACACACTATAGTACAGCGCATTGTGCCGGTGTCACGATAAAATGAATCCTTTGAGAGCCGCTGTTTGATGTGGCTGTTTAATTTAAAACTGCATTGTGATGGAAATCAGGATGGAGAGACACGGTGACAGGAGAACAGGGAATCTCCTTGGTGATAATTTAAACTCCTCCCCCCCGCAGCCCTCCGGTGACGCAGCAGTCCGTGTGTGCGAGCGAGAGAGGACCCGCGAGGTGCTGCTGTCTCAGAGGACGACAAGAGCTCCCCCCTCCCACTCCTTCTCAAGCAGGAGGTAAGCAGCCGCACGCTCGCTCTCACATGCACACAGCGCCTCAGAGCGCACACACTCCTTTCTCTCCCTCTCTCTTTCTCATACTGCTGCTCACTCTCACTCATTCTGATCTGTCCATTCTTGCCTCTGTCACTTTCATTTTCTCGGAATCTCCCTGAACTCATTTTCTCACACTCAAACACACACTCGCTTCAGGATGTGCTGCATTGCTGTTTGCTCCTTCCTGTGGTCATTTGGCTTCTGAGGGATCTTATAGCTGAGATCCAGAGGCTAAACGCAGAGAGGGGTGCAACTGGCTGTCGTGGCCAGCGTTGAAGAGCTCTCCCTGTGCGCCGGCAGACTCCTCGGTCCTCCAGGTTTCAATGTGCTGAGCTGGCGCCAATGCCGACATGGGCAGCAGGCGTGCAGTGGCTCCAGACCCACGCCTGGAGGGCCGGTTGATGCCGGCCGCTCTGGTGGAACAGGAAGAAGACGAGGAAGAGTCCTCGGATACTAGTACTGGTGATCGAGCAACAGTGCCCACGTTTGACGTTCCCTACTTTCGTTACATCGATGAGGAAGGAGAGGAGGAAGAGGGCGAGGAGGAGGGCTGGTGCAGTAGTCGCTCCTTGTCCTCCATAGAAGAGGAAGACTTCAGCGATTCTTCTGTCTCCCACAGGTATGCCGCTGTGCCTGCCACCCCTGAGAAGGTTCTGGAACATCTGCTGGACCAGCTGAGGATGGACGAGGAGCAGAGGGGTCCACAGAGCAGAGAAACAGGTGAGCTGTGACCTTTCACCTCACCTGTTAACTGTAAATTACTAGTGAAACAGTGTGCATGTCAGATCACTGTGTAGAATGCATGTACATGGTATGAAATTTGATCCTTTCACAAGAGCTTCAACAGTTATCTTAGGAATAAAAGACTTAAATCTGGTGCCTGGACTGTACTGGACCATAAAACTAGCTTACAGAAGATAACTTCTAGTTAATTATAAAAGTTCAAACAAATCCTCAGTGATTGAGATTAATTGTGCCCTTCAGGTTTTGTCATCACATAGTGACAAGTGACCGTGTTCTCAGCAGTACATATCCAAGTTAGTAGTTTTATTAGTACGTTAGTGATCTGATAGTGCTGGTCTACTTTTAGCTGGTACCTGTGTTCTGTCCTGCTGGTACAGAGTTACTTTCACTTGCTTGCTTTCATGCCCTGCTGTCAAGGACAACATGCTCAGTGTGAGCTGGCAATGGTTGAATGAGAGGCAGAGAGGCAGGTCACAGGGTTTACCTCACAGGTTGTTGACTGCGATCCTAGAGGAGCTATTAAATCTGGAACCCAGAAACAGTGCTTTTAGTTTATTGAATAATTCAAGTATTGCTTATATTTCAATGATCATATCTGGGTCATGTATTTATGAGGGTTACATGAGGCAAAATTATAATACTACTGGCTGTAGGCAGTTTTTTAAAAGTTGTGATATAACATGCTCTACTTTAACTGTTTTAAACAGCATTTGGTTGTTTTTATATTATATATTTATTTATGCAGCTGCTGTGTGGCATCATTTAGGTTATAGATTGTTATATAGCAGAACTCTTAAAGCTTTACATTTTTTGGATGTATTTTTTAGACACAAAGAGAGATCCATCTGCCAGGCTCACTTTACCCCAGTAGGGGTGTTTGTTGTAAAAATATTGATTTCGGTTCTCCACAGGGAACAGAATATCTTTGTAGCCCTAAGGCTATTGGTCTTGGGTCAGAGATGCAGAACTGTAGATATCTGAAGCTTCCAGAGTGTAGCAGTCACACAACACAGCATTTAAAGCCCAATTGAATGTGGGGTATAAACGCACTCTGGTTTGGTGCTGATAATTGCTGAAGTAGTGTGCCAGATATAAAGCCTCTCTCAGACTAGATTAGAGGAATGAGAATGTGTTCTTTCCCCTCAGAAAAGGCCTGACTCTGCTGTGGTTATTTCCCCTCCCCGTGCATGGCTGAGCCAGTCTAGTGAAGGGAGTTCTAACCTCATTAAAGCCATTGATAGCTAATCGCTATAGTTCGGCTCAGTTCTCTGTGTGAAGCACAGGATCTGTCTGTTCATATCCTGCACCACTGCTGTAGTTCTACCTACTTCAGTGTGTGTGTGTAAATGAGTAAATGTTTGAGTAGTTTTAAAGTGGTAATCCACCCATAAAATAAACATTTTGTCACTGTTTATTTACCCTCATTCATAAACCCATGACTGCTCATTGTCTGCTGTGGAACACAAACAGAAACGTATTAAAGAAAAGTAATGATGCTAAATGAAAAATAGATGCTTTCTTTCATTCTATAGAAGTGGATGGGGACTAGGAATTTCAGGTCTGAAAAGGTATTTGCGTTCTGAGGAAGAAAGGTTGTCAGACAGGTTTTGAAAGCGAGTGAGTAAATAGTGACAGAATTTTCCTTTTTAAATGATTTATTCCATTGACAGCATTATGCTGGTAAAGTTCACCTCCTAATGTCATCACTCCATTCACAATAAATCTTCCTAAAACCCAGAGATTTGTAGTTGTCACCAGGGTTAACAGTGATAAATTGGGGGGTGGGGTGGAGGGGGAGGCAGCCGTGATCTATGAACTATCAGGTAAAGTGGCTTTACTCCTAAGTGCCTGGTAAGCCCTAGTCTACTGGGAGGGCTTTGTCAACACAATAAAGCTATTATGGCTCAAGTGTTGGGACAGATAATAAATTATATCTCAATATGTTTTTAATGAGGTCTTAAAACGCACCATCTTTGCATCCGTCCAGAGGTCCCGGTGACCCATAGGCAGAATTTTAAGTCAATGGGAACGTCTGTCTTCAGTATTTTGTATGTATTGCCTGTGAACAAACAGAGAGGGAAGGAGACAAAGAAAAAAATCAGACAGACAGAGATTCCCAGAGGGTCTGTCTCAGGGGGATATAAGGCTTGCTGGTGTGTTATATGGGGTTGTCATGCTTGCCCACCCCTCACATGTATAGGGAGTTTTGAGAGACAGAGTATTGATTTCATACGGCTTCTGAAGGATCCATCGGCTGATCCCAGATGAATTCCGTGTTTACATCCTGCAGGACGAGCAGCTTCAGCACACAAAGGGATTTAAGTGTTTGTTGTTTAGGGTTTGAAGCCAAAGGGAAGCATGCAGTGCAAGTATTGATTCATTTATGAAGGCTAGAGGTTATTTTACTGTTTTTACAAATGAAAAAGATCCAGCCAACTGTATCTCTCTACAGGGCTAAAGCTCTCGGCATGAACTGCAGTACAGTAATAATGCAATCTGGAAAAGGCATAAAATACTAAGGGCTCGTTTCATTAGTAGCTCAGTAGGCGTTTGTGTAATTTGTTGATCGAAACAGTTGTTCAATCATACACTGATGATCATACACCCCACTGTCATCCTAGTTACAGCACCTGTTACTAACACATGCAAAAAATCAGACATACAGCCATACAAAATCCTTAGAATAGGACTTCATTTGTGTCCAATGCCCCAGTGCCCAAAGTGATCAAACGATTTTTATCCCTTGGCATATATCATCAGACCTTCTCTGACCTGCCCACAGCTGAAGCACATTTTAACACCTTTAGGGTGGATGAATGTGCTGACTGTAGGCCAGGTCCCACAGCACCTGTATGCTCGAGTAAATTCTTACAGCCATGTTTTAAGATCTTGTGGAAAACCTTCCCAGAGGAGTCAAGGCTGTAAATGTCAAAATGGAAATGATCAGTTAAACAGGGTTTCTTTACTATAATGTATTCTACATTTTGTGTGTGTGTGTCTCGTGTGTGTGTGCGTGTGTGTGGCTGAGTACAGAAGAATTCTGTCAATAACAGTGAAACAGATGGCTGGGGGACAAATCTGATCAATTTCACCTTTGATTATTTTGGCTATAATGTTCATTGATTCTCAAGTCAGCTACTAAATTGTTTATTGTATTTCTGAATGTAGCATGTGTTTGATGTATGTAACATTTCCTCCTTCCAATTATTATGAGTCATTTTCTCCACTAATGAACATGTCTTGTTCACTTAACAATGCCCTGCGTTTCATTCAGAAGACATTTTCCAAATATAAAAGTTGAAAATAAAGCTGATCTTATTTTACACTCCCTGCAGTTCATTTTATTACAGTGATAATGCTACACATTTACATAAAGTCATTGTCATTCTTTTCACCATAAGCATGGCTTTTATGTAAATAATTTACATTTAATCCTTTGTTTACAAAAGTGCTTTTTGCCTGGATAGTTTTTGGATGGACCGTCTCTTCTCCTAAGCCAAATAGATGAGGGTCTGTTATAAAGGAGCTTTGAGGGCCCCTACAATTGTTATTATCACCCACTGAAAGCAGGCGCTGATAAAGACAGCAGTAATTTATCAAATGATGATCATATGATAGGGTGTTACAACTGCATTGTAAGCATATTTGAAGAGTATTTAAGTAGGACAGCACAATTGCGTGCTGCGATTTGCATATCAGCTTTATTTGCACCAAGCGTGCAAATGAATATTTATTCTTAACAAATTTGACGTATAATGTATATATAATTAAAGGTATCTAGATCAGGTCGGTCACTGTTGGACACATCAAAGGTTGGTTGGCAGATATATTGATTATATTTTTCTTTATTAATCTGAACCTAAGCTGATATTAAATCAATATGATAAAGCACAAACCCATGGGTCTCTGAAAGAAATGTGAATTATTGGTTTATTATTAGTTTATTGGTTTTATTATTGGTTTCTCTCATCCAGCACTTCCAATTTCTGTCTTAAATGAAGTCAATCACCTGATCAGCGTTCAGGCAGGATGTGTGTTCAATGACATTCAGTGTAATTGGCAAACTCTGGTCAATAAGCAGTAATCAAACCCTGTCCACACGGGTGCCAGAGAGAATTGTGGGAATGGCTTCATTGATGATGAGAACTTCAGCTTGCTCTGGAATCTCTGAACACTCCCACACAAGCCCTGAAGCCATTAAAGCTCATTTTCCATGTTTAATGTGCACGATTCATGCAAAATAGGCATATATTGTGTGAAATACTTCCTCCAAAACTTTAGTAATTGTGTGTGTGTGCTTTTTAGGAATGCTAATGATGTTGGTGCAAACACTAGAGAGACGTATAATTTGCTAAAGTTGTCTGTCATGCCCTCTCATTAAGTGAATGGTCTCATTTTTAGTTTTCTGCACACTCTGGTTCCTCACATGCATCTGTCAGTATCATAAGCAGCTGAGCAGACCTCTGCCTGCAAGCCATGAGCTGTGGTCTCCCTCAGCTGTCAGTCACAGCCTCAGACAGCAGCTCATTTGACCCCCAGAGGTCTGCCTCTGTCATTGAGGTACTCATTAACTCTTAGCTTCACATAATGTTTCTAATGTAAGCTGACACACTCGGTCTGATCTTTACTGTAGCGTGGGAGGCTTGGAAGAATTCAGAAGATGTAAGAGAACCAGAGAACTTAGAGAGCTAGACCTACTTTTCACTTGGAGAGGAAAATATTTATCCATTGTTTTCACGACAGTGCTGTGGCTAAGCAATGACTTACCAAATGAGAGTTAGCATGCAGATCTTTATAGATGATTGGAAGGGGAATCATCTCAGGAGGTTTCTCTGTGCTGAAAATGTGTCCTATGAAACGCATTCCCATGAAACAGGATTTGTGAAGACCTAAATTCTGTGAAAACCAGGTTGAGGACCCATTTCCCAATATAAATACAAAATGTGCTTAACTGTAATTAAAATTGACTGCAAAACTCTTAAATGTTCTTTTAAAATATGACATAGACATGTTCTTGAGGTTTATTTTTAAGATTCAGTTCTTTAGTTTAAACTATTTCTTTGTAATAGTTGTAATATCTTGCAGACCTCCGATTATAGATACAATCTGCATTTCTAGTCTTGGTCATTTCAGTAGTTTGCTACATATACCGTTAGCATGATCTGACAATGGATTTTCCTAAAGAGTTCAAGTGTGTCTAATCCTTTTGCTGGTGTGGCTTTTTTGAGGTTTTAGAAAGAAATTGTGTCTCCCTGTGCTGCTGTAAAGTCTATTAAATAGTAAAAAAAATTATCCAGTTTTAATGATAGTAACAGAATAATAAAGACTATAAGCAGGTTAAGTTTATCTGCTGCTGCAGACAGCAGGCGTTAATGAGAATTATTCAATCGGTGCCTGTGTGAATTTGCATGTTTGCGTGTAGCTGCACATTGCAAGACTGAATTAACTCTGCTACTTTGAAACACCAAAAGAGCTTCATGAGCTATGTAACTATATGAGCATTTATAGAATCGATAGCTGCATTAATATTTATGGGAACTAGTTTTGTTCAATCTGGTTTGCCTGCAGTGTAAACAAGGTGTGAATCTGAATTGGATGTGTTTAGTTCTCCTATAACAGGTTTGCACAGGTATCAGTTTCAGGTGTCATTTTGAGATGTTTGTAGCGCTAACCGTTTCGTCTGTGTGAGTGAGCAAGCGCCATTGGCTATGGTACGTACAGCTGTGCTCTGCAGATTACCATAATGATGCGTGCAGTTCAACAGAGCAAAACGCACAAAGCCCACGGAAGTAAGTGTGAAATTAAGGAAAAATTTACAACACTGCCAGTGCAGCGTGCTCACGCTGCAGCCAGAAATATTGTCACTAATAGGATTTACAGCTTAAGCAGGAATCCCTTTGTAGCCACACCAAAAAACACTCATTCATTCATGATTTTCTCCACTCCCTCTTATTGTGCTTTAGGTTGCATAATAGGTTCAATTTACAGTTAAATATATGTCGGGTTGCCTTCGATTATGACTGTGGGAAGTAACTGCAGCTGTGGTTTGGTTGTATGTATTCAGTTGTTTTCTTAAAATTACACTAATTTATTATATGATAATCACAACCACAGCAAGTTTTATTTGATGGAAGCCTCTAGTTTGTTTGCATTTCTAACTGCTCTAACATATTTTAAATATGTTAGTGTTTATCTCAGGAAAAACAATTGATCAATTTCATTACCAGTTCGGTTTGACGTAAAGGTTTATTGATCCTTATGCCAATAGGATAGTAAGGCTGTTTATGTATTATATTGAATAAAATGCATGAATATTACAAATGCATTTAGCACAAATTAAACCACAAACATAAAAACAGCCTTTTTGTCTTTGTAATAACTGTATATTTTCGTTTACCTGCTCCATGTACAAATTTGTCCTCAGCAATGTGTATTTGGTTAAACAGTGTAAGCTATTAACAAGCCTAAAGCAGATTATGATATGCTGAGTGATTCAGAGGTTTAGCTGTAGAGATTGTAGGATCTGGAGATCAGAGGACAGTATTGATTGATGTCTGTGAGAACATATGCTGAAATTTGGGTTGCGGCAAAACAAATGACAGCAGAATGAGAACTGGATACACATCAGTCATTATAGGATTGACTTGTGGGATCAGCAGAGAGGCCAGGCTTATTAGGAGTTTAATGGTCCTCTCTCTCCCTCTATGTCTCTGTTTTTCTCTGTATCTGCCTGTGTTCACTGCTATCACGCTGTAAATGTAAGATAAATTGAGTTTCAAATATGTTTAAAGGATTTTAAGTGATTTACAGTGTGAGCGGGGCTATTACCAGAGCTGGGGGCAGTTTGGGGGATATTGGCAATGTTGTTCCATGTCACCGTACCACAGGTACCACAGTTAATTGTAAACATTCAGTCTTTCTGCATTGAACATTGCTAGTTCTGCTCAAGGTCACCGTAAACTGTTTCTGTTAGTCAGGAAAAGATGATGTATGAGCAACATGGGCACAGAACGCTTCCAGAAACAACTCTAATTAAAGTGCCGTTATAGCAAAGTGTGATAATGCATGGGAGTAAGAGAGAGAAAGAGAGAGAGAGAGAGAGAGAGAAAGGAGGTCAGAGCTGAGAAGGAACAAATGAAAACAAACAAGATATAAACTGCCTGTTTATGTTCGGTTCAGCTGTGTTGAATATTTCATGACACTGTTCTCACTAGAGTCTTTTTATTAATGGGCTTAATGGAGCAACAGTCATTTGCATTGTAAAAAGCTCAAGCTTAAAGGGATAGTTCACCCAAAAGTGAATGTTTTGTCATCATATACTCATGTCTTTGAAACCTGTAATTTTGTATCTGTTTGCTTCTAATAAACATATTTCATATGGCACTATACACCAGACCTCTTGTGTTTTAGACTTTCTGTGTCTCATTTATATCTGTACGTGTTACCTGATTCTATGTGGCTATATTTAAGTATGGTGAAATGTCTGATATACAGTGTTGTTTACTTTCAGACAGTCTCCTGGATGACTTCCTGTTGACGTACCCCGTGTTCATGTCCACCAGTGACCTGTGCCAGGCATTACTTGGTCAATATCCTTATATTGACACACTCATGCTCTAGCATTGATGCAAATCTTGTTTTTGCTACATTGATATTAAAGCTATTGAGATTTAAGCCTTTAAATTAAAAACATGATAACAATACATTCACTAAAGCATGTCCAAATGTTTGACTGTTTATGTGTATTGTAAACATACACTCCTCTACTGTACATGCAATATTGTATATACATATATATATTCCCCTGTGATGAACATGAGACCTCCATGAAACGAACACTATGAATAAACATGTTAAACATCTTTTACATGAGCTTAACAGCATTACTCAGTCAGGTGTTAAACCACTTGACAAATTCTGGGCTGTTTAGCCAAAGGCACGCAATTAAGTCTCTGTTATTGAAGCCTGCCTAATTTAATACAGTGAGCTGACTTCAGGCACTTCTTTTTCCTTTGAACCACACACGCTGGAATAGATTAAATGCCTTAACTGCTCCTGCTCCACCTATTGTTCAAAGAAAGGACGGATGAAAGAGGAGGGCAGAGAGACTCTGCTGAGGAAACGCAAAGTGCTGCACCTGCTGTCCCAGTGGAGCTCGCTGTGTACAGACCTACTGCAGGACGACGAGCACGCCAAACCTTTCCTCAAGGTACGTGAGCTGAGAGGCGGGAATTATTTTTGGAAATATAACTGCCAAAGCCCCTAGAGCTTTTGATTTCTATATGCCACATAATGAGGAAGAACACGCAAGAGTGTTGCTGGCTTCAGATTATTCTGAAACGCCCTCGGAGCTTTCATTATCATGTGATGTGTGTGGTAATACATACAGCAAAGGCGAAAACTCTGAAAACAGATTCTTTGTTCACATTGAATACAAATCCGATTTGGATGTCAAATTAGATTAGCAGCACTAAATGTAGTCATGTAGTATCTATCACAGTTGCCATAGTAATGGCTTTAGTATGTTAGTAGCTGATCATTTTAGGTCTTTCAAGTGTTTAGTTACACCTTGTGTTTGTGTTTCTATCTGCAGACCCTCTACAGATACGTTCTAGATGATCTTTTTGAGTTTCCCTCTCTGGAGAAGGACCTCAAAGAACTTCAGAAACTTTTGAGGGTGCAGAGAAGACAGTAAGTCATTACAACATCATTATATTATTTGCCTCACAATAATATCTGACTTCTGGGAAGCTGATTTCATAATGATTCATAATGGATATTTTTGTATGCATCAAGCATATTCACAAAATAATGTTTCTTAGAATGTGAGCACATCCACAAATACAAAATGAGAGCAGTAAAAAGCCAGACTTGTCTCCCCTCTGAAACTTTTCCATATCTTAAATGAGTTATGTTGTTAAGGAGGTTTATTGTCCATGTAACTATATTGAGATTATCCCAAAATGACAAGGGGTCCTTGACCTCTGTTACTGTGGAGACAGGGAAATAAATAGTGAGTGATGTTATCAAAGACTTTTGTTGTTTGGGATTAAGGAGACAGTTAGTTACAGACATAACCAACAGACATTCTGCTGTGGGTGATAACTGAGTTTAATTAAGCAGGGTTTAGAAGACTGGTTTTAAATGACCTGGGCTGAAATACCTGGAGAAAGAGATTCATTAGCACACTCATTCATCTCAGAGCAGTGGTCTACAACTTAAAAAAAAACATTGTTTCATGATAAATTGCCTTCAACAAATTGGGTACATCCAAAGGAAGAATGGAGGTTTTTTTACATCAGACACCCTGGGTCACGCAATCTTTAACAGTAATCATGATAAAATGTAGCTCTAAGTGCCTCCTTAATCTGTGCCCAAGGCACTGAGTCACCTTATTACACTGTAGCCCCGCCTCTTTCTCCCTACACCATCCAATCACACGCCAGGATGACCCGACTCATTAAAAGTTCAATGGTCGGTCCAGCAGACCTCTTGGGCCACTGTGACAAAGCATCGCCCTCCGGAGTGGCATGATTAGTAGGTGTCTGAATTTTCAGACAGATATTTATAACCTCATGGCTACAGCTGACAGCGGCATATATCTGATAGAAGCACTTCACAGAAGATTGGAAAGTAGAACTTTCACAGTTGAGTGTGAGGTGGTTTCATAATATTTCACCCATACATAAGCAGACAGATCAGAGCAGAAAAGAACAAATTCATTTTGCCAGCTCAAAAAAATTTGCATGTGAGCGCCGATCCGACGTCTATATTTAGTAAGCAGCATTCCCGACACTGACCTTACAGCAATACATCACACCCCGTCGGGGCTTCATGAATGGCCGGTGATTAATTAGAGTGGCATCGGATGGGGAATATGGAGACTGTAAAGCTCTCTCCAATCGGCTGGTTTTATCAGGCTGTTTCATCAGAATGAGCCGTGTGGGGATGAGGGCGTCGTGCGGTTTCATTTAGATGAGGCAATCAGTAAATCACGCCGTGTTACACATTAATGTTAGCGCTGATGGCTCGGGCCTGATCAGAATGAGAAAGGGCTTTTTATGACTCCTGCTCGCAGTAGGTGGGGGACGCCATTTTTCAGTTTGAATATAATGCCACATTTATATTTAAAGCAATGGCTCATTCTTTTTTTTCTCTCTTATCTTCCTTTCCCTTGCATCTTGTCTGTCTGTTTCCTCTGCTCAGTAGCACCGTTGATGAATTCTCACCACAAAGGAAGGTAAGAAGTTCTGTAAAACCAGAGTAATGTTCGGTGTGACCAAACTATGTTGCATGAATGTTATTGTCATCAATAACATCAATAACAGTTATAACATAACAGTTTACATGGATAACATGATTACATTGATAACAGTTAAAACCTAAAATCTAGCTGTTTACAGTAGACATTAAATTTTGTGATAAAATAAAGTTCCTTAGGGCATTTACATGTCTTGTTGTAACGACTTATGAGCAAAATCGGCAGTGGTAATTACGCTTTTGTACAGAGGTTTGCCAATGATAAGAACTCATTTACATATTAGTGTTAAATGTATAATACGAAAACATCTTGCAATTTTTAAGGTGCAAATTGATATCCACTGCCATAGCATGCCTTTGAATTTTCTAGTGATAATACTGCACATAATTAGAACATTACAAATAATTTTTCTCACTATCAGAATGAAGTATAACATTTTATATTGTACTGGGAGGCTGTGTGTTTGTCACTGACACATTTATCCTCAATGACATGTTTGCTGCCTTCCAGAATAAAGCTCTCTTCCACCAGTTGAGTCTGAAGGAGAACTGGAACCCTGTGAGAGGGGCTCAGAGGGACAGAAAGGAAGGTAAACTCATCAAATATTCCTCATCCGCTGCTTCTCATATCTCTGTGGCTGCCTGCAGAGCTCCTGCAGAGCACTGGCAGGTTGTTTACGAAAACAATGAGAGATGAGAAAATCTTGTGTTACGACTATTTATGTGAATTTGTGAGTGACTGATGCAGCGTGTCTGTTTCTCCTCAGTGCTGTGTCGTGTTTACGTGACTGTAGACTCATACGTGAGCGTGAGGGTTCACAGGGAGGTGTCTGCGCAGGAGCTGCTGAGAACTGTTGCAGAAAGACTCGACTGCGCAGAGGACGACATGGTGCTGGTCGCCATCACGTATGCTGGAGGTCTGAAGGAGTAACGTGTCATTCATACACGTCTGTTTGCATGTTGATTTACATGCAATGTAAATGGGCAAATGTACATAGACATCCAAATGCCACACCCACTTGTTAAGCATTTCAAAATATACTGCTGTTAATAGGGAGGGTGTGTATGTGTATTGCTATGGACATATTTTTCTCCTGTTTAGACACACATCAGTGAGGTTTTTGTAATGGGATCTGACTCGCAATTAGTGTTCAAAAATATTCCAAACATTCTCAGATTGCCAGTGGCATTGGGTGTGTCCACATACATCACGATCATGCAGTTTGATGTGGTTTTGTATTGAGGCAACCATTTCTGCAGTGCTTAGATGCAAGACACCATTGACCTATTGGGGCCAAATTACTTATTTCCTTATGTGTGTTTTTGTGTATTTCTCTCTGTCCCTCCAGAGAAGGTTTTGCTTCAGTCAGAACAGTGCGTGTTCTCTGCTTCCCTCAGTGCAGCCGACAGGCTACACGTCTGCAGAAGAGACCTGACTGAGATCATGGTGAGCATCAGACTGCTGATCTGTGCTCTGAGCCAATCAAAAGATGCGTTACACACAGTCAGTTCAGGTGTACAAAATTCTTCACAGAACCATATTGTTAGCATTTGTCCATCTATAATATTCAAGGTGTTTTATAAATGGTAGTCAAGTTATCTTGCACCAACTAGAAAAATAACCCAAGTATTCTCACGTTTATTATGCCTTGACAGTAGTACATCCCTACAGGACCTGTTCTTTAAAACCTACTATAGCACCCCTTGTGGCAATATTGAGAATGCAACAGATTGGGAATAAGGAAAACTTTGCATATCACAATGCAATGCAAATAGCAAAGGATTTGCAAATAGCAAAGGATATTATAAAATGAAATTTTCTGGTCATTGTTTGTGATTGGTTGAGGCGTGTTTTAAGTCTAAACATGTTGCACTGAAGCACAGAGTGATAGTGAGTGTTGTGTTTTGTCAGAGTCCATGCACTGATAATGGGCAGTTTCAGCAGCACTCGGTAAAGATGCTCAGCATGAACACATGGGATGTAGCTGTTTCACTTACCAACTGTGACTGGAGTCTTTTCACTAATGTCCATGAGGTAATTTCACACACACACAAACACACACATTGACATACCACACACATGTGGTTTATGAGGACACACGTACGCGCACACACACACACACACATTATTAATATCTAACCTGCAGGTAAAGTATTTCCAGCAAAGCTCATGTGATACATTTCTGATTTTTGTGTTGCATCAGCCCATTTGTGTTGCATTTGATTATTGGCACATTAAAAGCATGGTGCCAATAATCAAATAACTAATGAAATATAACTTGATTGCAAGTGACTAAATTATCATTTTGATATGAATATTAAAATCATGGTTTGCCTATAATTACGTTTGTATACTTTAATCTTACACTATTAATTCAGTAATGATGTTGAATAAGAATCCTTTACAGTATGTCACTAGGCCTGACAAACAGTGATTTTCTCTGAACCCTGCAGCAAGAGCTGGTGTATTTTATTCTGAGCCGTGATGCCAGTACTGGCCATACAGTGGCGCTGGAGCAACTGTTGCAGCGCTGTAATGAGACTCAGCAGTGGGTGATGACTGAGGTGCTGCTGTGTCCAACCCTATGCAAACGTGTGCAGCTCTTCAAGAAATTCATTAAGATCGCAGCACAGTGAGTACACAAACAAACACACACTAATATGTTCATATTCGTTTTACTTTCATTTGGATTAAACAGGTCCAGGGACCATAATATCATAGAATCAACACCCTAGCAACAACCACAAACCACACAGCACTCTGTGCACACACAAAATACCTTGTGTATTTTTGTCTAGATATCCAGAAAAATCAACCTTAGAATAAGACAACTTGAGATGTAAAACTGTGTGTGCTAGTAAACATGCACTCATTCTCACATTACTTTCATTTCCTCTCTCGCTCTCTCAGCTGTAAAGCACAGAGGAACCTGAACTCTTTCTTTGCCATCATTATGGGACTAAACAGTCCAGCTGTCAGTCGACTCACTCAGACATGGGAGGTAAGACGACACCAACCCCAACACACTGATGCACAATGCTGTACTGAAGTCACATCACTCTTTATTTTGTCATGAATTATGTGTCCAAAGCAAAAGTGTTGCATGCTCTGCTAAAGCTGATTCCAGTGTTGGCTTCAGTCCTACATTTCTTTTACTGTCCTCATTTTAGAAAGTTCCTGGGAAGTTCAGGAAGTTGTTTTCGGAGCTGGAGAGCCTGACAGTAAGTGATTGTCTCATCAGGGTCTTAACTTCCCTCCTGCTAGCTCACCTCCTGTTCCCTCCTGCTGGAGCAGTTTGCGCTGTTTACGGCTCATTAGAATGTAACATATGAAGTCATAATCATATCAGAGCCTGTGGTCCCCGGGGAGGAACAGCAGGTGGTCGTATACAGGAAGAGATTGTAAACAAACCAGATGGCTTTACTGGGTAAAATAATACAAATTGCATTACAAACATGCTTCCACAAATATGTAAACATGAAGTCTTCTCTGTGACCCCACAGGACCCTTCTTTGAACCACAAAGCCTACAGAGATGCCTTCAAGAAAATGAAGTCTCCCAAGATCCCTTTTATACCCCTGCTTCTAAAAGGTGAAACAACAAACTTGTGTAATAATACTGGCTGCTAATAAATTGTTAAACATTGAATCCCAACATATATGATGGTAATTGGTTTGTCACATTAAAAACAACAGTCATCGCCAATAAAAAGTTATTAAAAGTTTAATATACAGCTATGAGAAGCACAGCCTTTGACCTATGAGGTTTCACAGTGGGCTTCTGGGCAGGGATACCCAATTTGAAATAGTTATTGCTACTTCTTGGTCTCACTAGTGTTGTTCATTGCTTTATGGTGTATAATAATGCAAGTATTAAACTCTAACAAATATCTTCTCTCTGAACAGATATTACCTTCATTCACGAAGGCAACAAAACCTTTCTGGACAACCTGGTGAACTTTGATAAGCTAGTAAGTAAATTATAGGCCTATTAAATGTCAGTTTGTTTGAAAAATGAAATTCATATTCCAAGCATAACAACTTAATGGTGCACTCTATTTTTTGTACAGCACATGATAGCAGATATGGTGCGAGTTATCAGGCAGTGTCGAACTGATCACATGGGTAAGTGCTCCAATTTTATGAATTATATAACATAAATGTGTTATTCCCTGTCTTCCTGTTCCTATCTCATACTAATTCCAGCTAAGCTCAGCTAATGTAGCGATGTCTGACCACTCAAACTGACAAAGCAATGCTTTTGTAGAACAACACAGTAAGATGGAAGAGTAGCAAGCATTTTATTAATATACAAATTCATTTGTTTTTGTATAACCCTAATGTGCATTAACAGTAGGTTTGTCCCAGTTTAGTGGTTTTATATATACTTTGTTGAGAGACTCACTCCTGTCATGTGCAGATTTAGGTTATGAAAATAACTTTAACCCATTTTGTTCATCAGGAAACATGTTGTCTCAGAAGGACAGCGCAGAGGTGAGAACGTACATCAATTACCTGCACGTCATTGACAATCAACAGACCCTCTTTGAGCTCTCGCACAGATTGGAGCCCAGGACATAAACTACTGAATGAGACAGGACGTCCCTCCTCGAACTCAACGCTGTATTGAGCAATCCAGTGTTATCCACTTGGGGGCAACACTAACACAGACTGCCACATCGTCCAGAGGCAGGTTTCAAGGCACAGCCAAAGAAATCAATCTGTTCAGTAATGTGAAAAGAAGGTGATAAAGTCATGCAAACTGTGAATACATATTTGAATTTTGACTTCTACAGAACAGATATAACAGAATGAAGGATTACACTAATCCAATACACTAACCAATATCATAGTAAGGGCACATCATGTTTTAAATGTAATATGGTCATTTTGTACAGTGCATTCATGCAGCAGTGATCTCTAAGCCAGTAAGCCTCTGTGAAAAAAGGAGTTAAAAAAAAACTTAATTAGAGGATGTTATAGCAAATGCTTGTATTGAAAACCCACATCAATTTACTCATTGGTATGTAGTGCAATCAGTATAACATTTTTGCCACATATGCAAATCACAAATCAATGTGATGCATTTCTGGTTTATGGCCAACTGTTCTGCTATTTGTAACTATATGTAGACAATCAGAATATTACATCAGAACATCAAAACAAAGCTGCAGTGACCATTATTAGCTGGACTCATACTGTTTAACTAATAAGGACAAATACTTTAAAGTAACATGTTTAAAAATTCCTGTAGGGAAACAGAACCTTGTAATAGGGTTATACAAGAACTGCCATGGATCAGGTCCAATAATTCCTTTATAATTTAGTTTGTAGACAGAAAATAAACATCAGGACCTGCTGTAAGAGAGGCCCACTGCTTGGCTCAGAAACCAAAACAATGGTTCTGTAGAGACTTACATTACATGCCGCTTGAAAAGCTTGGGTGTAAATTTTGTTTATAAGTTGTATTTTAAGTTGGGCATATTTATTTACCAATGTATTTGTTTAGAAGGGAATAGGTCACAAGTTTTAAAAATTAAGATGTAATGTATTACTGTAAATGTGATAAGACGGTCTAAAGGATTTGGCGATGTCATTGATGGACCAGTCTGAATATCAATGCATTTGAAGTCCACATGTAAACGCTGTAAATACACAGACTTTTTTAAAATAAATAATAAAACAGGCCAAGCAATAGTGAGGTGTACAACACCCCACAGACACAGAATTTGTTAGCAGTAACACTGTAGCTGCTGTTTGCACTAGTTTTGTTTACCACAAGCCTGATATTAAAGAAAAATAATCCTTTGACAGTGTCTGTTTTTACTTGCATGCCAGGTGTGTATTAGGTATAATTAAACGACACTATAATATACACTATACTGTGCATAGCTTTATGCCTTATATTTCTCCTTACATGTTTTGCTTTGAAACCTACAGGTTAAATTATACTATTTATAATTTACTATGTATTTATTTACTGCCATCAGATGGTAAGAATTAGAACTGTGCGCTTGTTAAATCTCGCAGAAACAAGTTCCATTTGAATACACCTACACATTTACAGCACACTTTACTGCAAATAGCTTTACGCTTAATACTTTTCGATCATTCTGGTTTAAAATGTACAGGTTAAACAATTTTAACAAGTGCAAGAAATCTGAACTAAAATACATGCTTTGTAAAAAGCTGACTCATGAAATGGCTTGACATGCAGTTTGATCTTAGTTTTAAAAAGATCATATTGAAAATCAAAGATCACAATAGGTGGTTTTGCACATGACATGCAAATATTAGCATATGCCCCCTGACTGAGAGTTGCGTTTTAATCCCATTTTTCAAGTAAAAACCTCAGTGTGTTAAAAGAGAATGATTGTTCTCTGAAGCAATAAGCTGTGAAGCTCAGCTGATTTACGGTGCATGTTAGCTGCATCACTATGAGATAAGAACAAATTGTCTAAACAGTTAGAGATCCAAACTGTTCTGAGCCATTATTACCTGCTGTGAGCCTGCTGCTGGACTCACTGAGGGGGGAGGCATGACTCCACAGCTTGTGCTAACCTCTCATTTCCCTCTCTAGGACAGATGTATCATTTTCTTGTCTTGCAAGGTCTGCGTCACAGCAAAGAACTATGGGAAGGGTATACAAACAATTCAGCAGCAGATGTTGTGTGTTTTGAGTGTTGAGTGACTGGAGCTCTTATTTAAAACCTTATGAAATACCAGCCAAATCACATTTGTAGAGCTTGGTGCTATGAAGTCTAATTAAAAATGACAGTTTAAAAAAAGGACAGGATCAGTCATATTAAAAGATGATACATTTGTTTCTCTGCCATCATGAGGTCACATGATCTATCTGTATTCAGCAGAAGAAAGTCAAGGTCAAATTGATCTAATCTAATTTCAAAACCAGTATTAGCATGGTTCATAATCCAATGGGAGTCTCTATTGTAGTGGCATTTGAAGAGATGTGTTTTCACTGGAAGCTGTTGTCAAAACAGTTGCTTTAATAGAATGAAGCTGATGTTAATCAACTCAACACCCAGTACTGAACACTGTGCCAATACCAATACAAAAATACATATAATTTCAATTTCATTATGATCATTGCAAACAGCTGAACATTAGTTTAAGAACCACAAAACTATGGTTGTTACAACATTTTATAATACAGGCTTATGCTTCATGCGTTTGAACAACAACTATGAGCAGAACAAAGCAAATCCTTGTTTGCACAAAATGCTACAACTAGGGCCACTCCAACTAGAACACATTTAGCAGGTGGGTGGCAGGTTTTAAATCAAAAGCTGGAGAGGTAAGTGGAGCTATGGTGTTTGGTATACTATACAGGACACTCATAGGTGTTTTTCACCTTCTGCTGGTCAGCTGGTACTATACAGATGTACAGAACTAGCATGGCTGGAGTCAAGTCCTTCAAAACAGTCTCTGATAACATCTGAGATGCTGTCCCAGCCGGTTTCTGCTGGGGATACAGAGATGAGAAGTCTAAATCTATCAGGTATCCCCAATTAAACAAACTTAATGCTAGTTAATGCTATGTTTTGATTACATAATGTTTTGAAATCTGAAAAAAAAATCTGCCAAAAAAAAAAAAAATCAACCAAAAATACCATTTTGACATTGTGATTGAACCCAAAGGAATTCTCTTACTGCTTGTTTTGTGATGAGAATTTGGATAGCTTCAGTCCCAGGTCCAGATGATCTGTGTATCTCTGTTAGCAGCAATTAATTCACTCACACTCCTGCAGACACACCAGCATATAAAGACTCTTACTGTCTTACACATCAGGGCCGCCAGGTTATGTTCCTCAAGCCGTCTTTATTAATATAACATGGACAACATTTCTCGTCTAACCTTGAACTAGACTGCTAACCACCAAATCATTTGCTTAAACTTTTCAAGTGACAGTTCATAAACTTCACAATTATAGCAGTAAATTAGAACGTTAAGCTGTTAAGTTCAGTTGTAATTTAAAAAAAGAAAACCTAAGGGTATGATCTTGGGTCCTCCATATGTTAAATATGTAGATCACAAGACTAACATGCTAGATTTGGGCTGAAGTTGTTAAAAAGTGGTTACTATTTTCCCAGGCTAAGCCAGTGCTGAACAGCAGCTCTCAGTAATGATGAAGGTGTGTGGGGGATCGATAGCAGGGCTTGTGCCAGGCTCTGGGAGAGTAATGCAGCTCTGTGGAAAGGCTACAGATAAACTCAGTGATTGATGGCTGCTCATCCCGGGTCCTAATGAGACTCAGTGAGAAAACATTTGGGCAGCTTTGGCTGACCACTGCTAAAACACCCAGAGCAAAGACTTTTCCAGTTCCTTCAAACTTTAAAGTATCATTAAAGTTTAATATGAAAGATAGAATGTCAAAAAATGCAAACAAACATGCAAACAAAACAGTGTCTTCAGTATGATATTGTAGTTTTGTAACCAAAGCAAAATTTCCTAAACTTTTAGTTTCCCATACTGATACAATTGCAATGTAATGTTATGGTCTGTTGCATAACATTTATTATTTTTGCTTATATAATGCCATTACATTATATGTACCTGTTATATATTAATATTCATTACAAGACAAAAGCGAGATATGTAATCCACATCCTCACCACTAGATAGCCCCATACTACTAGAAACAGCCCATTTAATCACTTTCCTGGACCTTCACATTTACTTTACATTAACAAGCTGTTAATGCATGTACCTTATTGTATAACACTATTTTCACACACAACTCTACTACACTACAATGCTTTACAGTATTTTTACTCTATTACATTAAAATAATTTAAATAATTTGTATTTGGGGTAATTTTTGGGTGGTGCTCTTGCTCTAGCATTTCTGAAATTTACTATAAATAATTGTCGTTACCATTGTAAATTATTCTGAATACCTTGCAATAACTAAATGAACAAATGTGTAAATTTTTTTAGAATTACTTTGACAAGAAAGTTACTTTCTTGAAGCCAGACGTCAGAGAAGACAATTAACAATGCTTGAGGAAATATTTGTTGTGCTGTGCTATTGTGTCTTTACCATCTTGGGACTGGTGGTCTCCAGGAGGTACGGCAGTGTTTCATCAGTGACTCGTCAGATCCTCATGATACCTGATACACAGAAACACACACACATTATCATCATCATCACTCCACAATGTCAAATTTACCTCATTGGCCGACACTCTTCAGATATTTGAATATACTGCATATGTAATAGATAGTCAGCTGCACATGTGACACCCTAAAACCATAACAGTACTGTTAGTGGATATGGGAACAGAGAACTTTTCTATTTGGTAGCCATGTTGTAAATGGCTCCCCAAACTGTTTCCCCAAAGTCAGAATCACACAATGTAGTGTAAACCTATAGACCTGCAGATACATTTTGTGTGGTTTCTCATTTGCATTGATTTCACATTACACTCACCTCTCAAAGTATATTGTATGAAAGAATACAACAGTGTACTTAATCTATAACTTTGTGAACTCTGTGTGTTTGGCTAACATCTGATCTGAGAATCATTTGATGAGTAATTGTAAAGGAGAGAGGAGCGAGTGTCTGAGTCTTATAACCAATGACAGACGCTAAAGAGGTTCACCATCATTTGTACCTGTATTGTTTTGCAAATTGCGTCTTTCATCAACTCTAATTGCAGTGATCACTTATAAAGCGTTGTAAGGTGTCACACAACGCGTGTAATTACATTTAGCATGACGCTTCATTTGCCGCCTAATGAGTCCTCAGTGTACGTACGTACAGGTTACTGTTTAGTTAACATAATGAAGGACATTCGTTTTTTGAGGGGAGGGGAAAAATCCAGAGCCGACATAATTGGTTGTGACCGGAGTAATGCTGGGAGAGAAAACTGCACAATGAGATTGTATGGATACAGTGAGACTGTGACTGTTCTCTTTGTGTGAGGAAATTACACAGCACTGCTGTTCAACTGAGACGAAAGTGTGTAACAAAGAAGATTTAGTTCTTTCACAGGCAGTTCAGAGTTTGTAAATGAAACTTGAATAAAAAAAACCTGAATAAAACGGTCTGATGTATTTGTAATGTTTGTGATTATTTTCCTGGGTATAAAATAAGCACCATTATCACACAGTTGTTTTGACATTCTTCTGTTTGAAAAAAGGAGAAATCTTATTTACAGCGGTAAATGCGGTGGTACAGTAATGCACATGCAATGGGCATGCTTTCCGGTACACCTATAGTAAATCTTCTGTCCCTAAAAATGTTGTTAGTGTTCTTATGTTAAAGTTTTGCCTTCCATTGCATTCCAATGCATTTTAAAATGCTTTTGCCTGTAGGTAGTGTACAGCACTCAGTACTGAAAAAAAATAAAGATCCAAAAATTTGTGAATGAAACCTGGTCAACTTCAACTCATATTGAAGTTACTGAAGCCTCATATACAGTGTCTGAAGCCTATTGGCTGTGTTCAGAGGCATGCACATAATCTGAGAGTGCAGGTCATCAGGCCGAATAGCTCTGACAATAAGAGTCTCTGAGGGGGTCTCGAGGGGGAGACGTCTCTTGTCAATGATTCTGACTCCAAAAAGTTCCAGTTACTCCAATGTTTGGTAGAACCTTCTATGTCTCCAGCCCCCCGAATGATTCCAGCATTCTGTAGCCAAACAAAATTTTAGATATACAAAAAATGAATTTAGAAATTATGAAATCATTTTACTGCAGAACATTCAAATATTTAAACCATATATACTGCCAACTTTTCTAAAATTGACAATTCTTCAGTTTCTTACTAGTCACAGAACTCTAGTACAATTCAATAAAAAAAAAAAATCACAAGTTGGTGTTGTCAGTGATTTTTTCATCTCAATATGAAATCACTTTGTGGAGCTTATTTGGTTTGCATTAGAAGCTTTATTTAAAGAATGATAACCTTCTAAAGAACAACACTAAATAAATATATCAAAAAGACAGCAAGCTGACTGGACTGCTCTGACAAACATCTACAGGAAACTGCACAAACAGAAGCTCCGGGTCCTGAGGCACCACGGATCCTCTCATTAGGAGAATCTTAATGAATATACTAGAGGAGCAAAAGTAATGGGGACATTACACCTCAGGTCTGCTGAATGCAGATGTCCCCATCCATCAGAGAAGGACAAGCAGTTCTCAAAACAGATTTAGTCTGTTTGATGTGGACATGTGAAGGACAGGTGGTGGAGACAGGCAGCAGCAAAGAAAACAGGTGCTGTCCTGACAGGTATTTGCATTCTGCCACGACGGCCCACCTTCCTGTCAGACCTGACCAGCTGAGAAGAGGGGTGCCCAGGCTGTGAGAGTTAATCAATAGGAATGGACCTGGCTGTACTGACAGCCCCTAATGGAACTTAATGTAAGGGCAGAAAAGTGCAGTGATTGATGCCAATGACAAAGTGCAGGAGGAGGAAGGGAGGAGGAAGGGAGGAAGTGCTGGTGGGAGGCATCCCCGCCCACTCACCTGGAGGGCGGAGTGGGCGAGGAAGGCAAGGCGGAAAGAGACCCCTGGCAGGTGAACTGCAGGGCTGAATGGGTGATGGTCTCAGTGAGAGATACACGTGCTGACACGTCTTTATCTGGTAAGGCTCTTTGATGGCTTTGAAGAACTCTTTGTTAAAGACATTCAATGTACAATACAGTTGAGTATGATTTAAATAACAGTACTTTAACCTTTGAAAGAGTAAATAGTTCCTTGTAAAAATGTTGCATAGACCAGAATAACTGGAATGTATACATAATGCCTTGTTCATGTTTTAATTTAAAATAAATTAATGAACTTTCAATACTATGAATACAAAGCTGTCTTTAAGGTATATAATGTGTTTTAGACTATAAAATATATTATCTGCTTTCATTCAAAGTGATTACATTACATACTACTTTCATTAAGGTAAGTGCATACGAATATTTGTACATATACATAGATAATTTTACATACAATGTATATAATGTATATACCATACATATAATATACTATACAAACGCACACACACTTATATACATACATTTAATACATTACAGAAACATAGACTTTTAAAGTTACCCATTGCCACTTCCTACAATGTAGTGTGTTACCTCAAGGGAGTTCTGGTCCGAGATTGATGTTCTTAAGTTCTTTGATGGTGTACATCAGTGCGCCTCTTTAGCTGCCAGTCAGTACAGATCACACGCTTCATTGATCTCGATCTTCATATCTCTCTGCTTAAACAGCCTGTGGAAATCAGTGAATACCATCTAAAGATGCTTTTGAAACAAGCACTGATCTTCTATCAATACTTCAGTGTAAAGATCAATATAGAACCAAAATAGTTTAGAATTGTTTAGTACATTCAGATATACTGAAGAAGGCAGTATATACATATATACAAATACATACATAGCAGGCAGTATTGACAGAAGGTGAATGGTCTGTTTATTTGCTTTGTTATGGATCCTTTTGGCTGTTTTTGGTGTGTTCAAGCTGTTTCACTAAAGCTGGATCCTGCAGGAAGTTCCCTCTGCTGCTGAAAGTCTGTCTGGCAGTCAGTGCTATATTGTGCTAAATGTTATGTTAACCGAGCATTATTTGTTATGTTATGGAGCATTTGTGAAAGTGAAAGTCAGTTCTGTCAGGTACAACCCAAATTTGTGACTGACCTTTATCATCTCCACCTTTATCATCTCCAAAAGCTCCTCCATGCCAGCAGGCGTCACTGTGAAGTTTATGTGTATTCTGTCCCTGCAGCTCTAGGGGAATGTATGGGTTGGCTTGCATGGTGTGTAGAAGGAGGCAAAAGCCACTGTTATTCTGACACTGCTGATCACCCAGTCTAATGTGCCGGCAGAAACAACACACTGTAGTCATGCCTTCCATTACCCTTAATGATATTCAGCCGTGCCTGTTTAGAGAAAAGCTCTGTATCTATGTTAGGAGCTGGAAATGATGTTCAGCCCACACTATACACCAGCATCACCAACTGCCTAAATGAAGCAAACAGAGAAAGATGACAAATGCTCCCAATATCCACCACAGGCAAAAGCTGTTAAATAAAACTGGAAGGTAATATTCCCAGCAGCCAATATTTATCCCAATCTGCATTTCAATTAAATCAGGACTGGCTGGCCAAACATGGTGGCTTTTAATTTTTCTCTAATTACCCAGCACCCATCAGCCAGCGCAACGACTCTCATGCCAAAGGTTCCGGCAAATTCCACGTCCGCTTCGGCTCTAAATCTTCAAAAGATGAAATTAATGTACTATTGATAGAACCATTACTTCACCAAATTAAAGTCCCAGCTGATGGATCGGCTCATGCCCTTCCGTCAGACGTGAAAGGAATAATTAGTATTCATTACTTCACACTCTGCAACATTCCAATTATTAATGAACTTCAGCCAGAGAGCCGCACCAGATCCATCATGGCTGCCGCGGCCGGATTAATCACAAGCATGGACCGGACTGTGGGTCAGGCACTGGAATACACTCGTAATCAAATTAAACATCGGGCCGTGGTTATGGGTCAAAAGAGGGGGGCTGCAGGTGTCCCTCAGGTACAATGCTACAAGGACAAAAGACTTGATTAACAAGTGCTGAGAAATTAATAACTGTGAAACCACAGGTGAGGGATGTTGTGTCTATTTGCATATTCAGGAAAAAAAACAAGTCTGAGATATTAACTGAGAAAATGCAATAAACAAAAACAGAATATTAAAAATAAAGTTCTAATATTAACTTTGTTGTTTTATTGTCTCTTCCACATTAAAATGCATATAGTAAACTTCAAATGTACAATTAAATAATATGGCATGAGTATTATTATTGACTATTTACATGTTTATTTAAATGCATATTTAAATACATTAATATGCTACCATATATTATTATATTACATGATATTATATATTGCTGTTCTCTCTGAACTGAAACAGCACTCTGCCTGCCTGAAACTGATCCGTATTCAACACACATAAAGAAAAAGAGCAAACAAACCCACATTTATCAGCTTCTGTGAGTGCAGAATCAATACCTCTGCCTTCAGCTCTATTCAAATCACACAACACTAATTCATCTTCCATTCTCGTTTTCACACAGTCACATTAAAAAAAAGCCTCCTTAAAACTCAGTTAAACTGGATGCCGGGTTATTTACCTTTAAAAGCTTTTTAAACCAACAAGAAGTACCGAGCAATTATTACTGTAAAACACATCAATACACACAATTACCAATCGAAACAAGTTACAGATATAAGAGATAAGATTTTTTTATACAGAGATAAAAGAACTTGCCTTAGCAGAGGTTCCAGTAGAGGGTCCACAGTTTCAATCAGGACCACCTCAAACACATCAGATATCTGTAAAATGATATTTATAGTAAAGCACAAACCCTGAGAAAAATACTATTATTATATTAGTATTAGTTGTATACTAGTATTAATAATACTATACTATCTATGTATTATTATGCATGACTTCATATGAATCTCCATTAGTTTTGTCACTATGCAGGACCAATGAAACAGACTAGTGAAGGTTACAATGTTTTAGAATATACTTTAGTACAGTATATCTAAAGAATTATAAACGCACCTTTTAATTAATATAGATTTATAATTCATATTCATTCCTATTCATATGCAACCCAAAATGTAACAGAAATCCTTGTTTGGACTGTTAGCTTTCCACATACTGCTAGGCTGAAAAGCAATCAAATGTCAGTAATAATGTTAATTGACCAAACTAAAATCACTTCACCCTTTCTGGCCACACTGCAGCACCCTCATGTTGGGCCCATACTGATTTTGCATCCATTTGCTGGCCTGCAGCTGAGGATATACCATCAGAGGCCAACGCTGGCTGGCCTCAGGATGGCTGTTTTCAACGGACAGCCGATCAGCTGGCAGGCCCTGGTTGTGCCAGGCTGCCACGACGGCCTGGTCGGTCAGCATAAGTACAGGATCCAGACCGCCTGACAGCGGGATGGGGGTCTGGATGGCGAGGTGTGAGGAGAGGAAGACCGACAGTGATGCTATTCAGTTCAACGCTCTGCTGGAGAGCAGACACAGTGAAACAGCAGCAGGACTTTACAGCAGATCGCTCAAGAGGAAACACTGGTTCAAAAAACTTGTAACCTTGAGAAGGCCACAATATATACAACTAATAAATGAAAACATGTTATTTAACCGTATTTATACAATAAACTGTGAAGTGCAAAATAATAAGACAAATGGAAAACTTGGCAGGAATTGTACTTGGAGTTCTTGGAGAAAAGGAATCAGGGAGTTATGGACGAGATGATGTTGATATAGATGAGTGAAGTAGCTTATGAGATGAAGGCTGCAGTCAGGAGAACATCTCCACACACGTTCTTCAGCTGAGACTTCAGTTCCTGCTCCACTTCTGACCAAAATACGTTCTCTGCCTGAGGTGAGAGAGAAATTAATGGAACCGCATGAAAACAAATCCAGATTAAAAGAAATGATTATGCCCAGTTTGGGGTGAATTAAAAAACAAGTGTAAAGGTGACAAATGAAATTGTGTTCAATTGTGAAACACATTTCTGCACCACTAACGTCAACAAATTGAAAAGCAAAAAAAATCTTTAAGGTCTTTTGAAGTGCTTATTTAAGTATAATTCATTTTCTTTGTTTTGCTTTTGCTGTGAGAAATTAAAATAATATATTGTTTTAGTGAAATTTATCAAGAGAAATTCCAGGACAAAATTATTGAGAAAGAGCAACAGAGGAAATAAAGTATAAAGGGTGTGTTGTAATGTTATATCTCATCTATAGACCCCGATAAAAAGCTCAATCTAACCATCTGCTGCCTCTGTCCTCCCAATTGATCATACACACAGACAGAACATAAGCTTTAATGTATACAGTCACAATTCACCTAAACTGGCTTTGAAAGTTAAGTTACATTTTCACTCAGCATCAATTCAGCACTCATTAGGACTTCAATAATATCGCAAAGATGCTCCTGTGACGATAAATCTTCTCTGACATTGCCTTTGCGGGGGCCGAGCTTCTAGAACATGTCGCATAATAAATTCTCGGACAGTTAAAAATCACTATAATTTTATCCTAATGCATTATGGATTACTTGGAATATCACTCAGTCCTGGGTGAAATGTTTTTAATTTCCAACAGCTGTTAAGGCATTGAAGTAAGTTAATGATTACATATAGACGGGCTGATGTATTAGTCTAAACACTTTTGCTTCCAGGTCAATGACATAAAGACAAATCATTTGTCTTGATATGTTTAAAAGCCAAGCTGTCTCATTGTAACCCTATTCATTTCTTTCAAAGAGAAAGTTGAACGTTTTAAATAAAAGCAGTCAAAGAAATATTACAATCTCTTTTTTGCATTAATAGCAGTATAGATTTTAGATAATCTCATGTATTATTAATGCTACATAAGATTGTCAAAATAATCAAAAGTTTATTTATTAGCTAAAAATTAACGTTTTACCCTCAAACTAATTGTCTTGCCCAGAGTGTGAGTCACATTCAGGAAAATGGACAGCAGATGAATATGTGCCCTTCTTGTTTTGCCGTCCCTAACTGGCATGTGGCCACTGAGCCCCTTGCTCAGATCAATGGTGCATTTGCTGTGATGTGCCCCTTCCTTCCGAGCGCTCAATTTCAGCGTCTGGCCAAACATTTAAGCCACAGCTACCTCCCCTTTGAGTGAAGCCAAGCTCATGTTGAGATTAGGTCTGTTGGTATGGTCCCCTAACACCAGACCCACTCCTCTCACAGCCACCCAGTACCTGCAGGCCTCCCACCAGCCGATTGGCCAGCTCACTGGTCTGGCTGGTGCGTGTCACTTCCTCCTGGCAGTGCAGTTTCTCGGTCAACGCCCTCTCATACTGAGCTGTTAGGCTTTGCAGGTGCCTGTCCAGATCCTACGAGCAGTGACACAGCAAGTGATTTATACTACTGTACTGTCTTACTGTACTTATCTGTATCGCATACAGTATTCAGTAAAAGTTATACTGCATAATTGGTGCCTTTAAA